>CANXYC010064834.1:0-69801 GCA_948193065.1 Aleurites moluccanus
TATATATTGATTTTGGGATTGATGATGGAGATCCAGAGGGATCAGAAGTTGGAGATGATTGTGAATATTATAGAAGTGTTATTTGTTTGTTTTGATTTTTGGGCATAGTTCAATTTTAGAGGAGATGCTGTCGAATTTTCCTCTGCATTTTTATAATTATTTGAGTTGAACTTGTTAGTTGCATGCCATATAGAGAGTCTATTGGGTTCTAAGTGGTACTGGACGCTTATGCGTCACTCGTATCCTAGGACCGTCACGACTTCCGAGATAGGTCGTGACAAAACAGAAATGTTATTTTTAATTCAAATCCAAGCTCCCCCAACCCTAAGGTTTACATAACTATATATAGGGAATAACTTTCAGAAAACCCTAAAATATGATATGGTAATTTATTCCTAAAAGTAAACAAATCACCAGATTTACATAAATAAGGAAATAAATTAAAACTAACTTAAATAGATAAACAAATCAAAACTAATATAATATCTTAAATAACGCCTAAAACTAAGTGTCCTATTAAAAGTAATTAAGAAAAATAAAAATACCAAAAATATACAAATAAATATGGAAAAAAACAAATCTTGTTGATCTCCATCCGAAATATAAAGAAAAACAAGACAAAAATCAAAGATGAATAGTGTCAAGTGGTTCGGCCAATATGGTGCTTTTGGAGGAGATTTCCAATCAACATTTCAATGCTATAAATATGTTAAATAATGCATATTAAACTCACCTTACACTTCAATTAACATAATTTAACCTTAATTAAAATTAACTAACACTAATTCAAATATTCAAATCATACAACTTCAATCTAGGGTTTCCAAATTGGGGAAAACTATCAAATGCATCAATTAATGCAAATTAACACTAAACCATCCTATTTAACATCTAATACATCTAAAATAACTATTAATCCAAAGAAATCAACTTGTTACCTCAATTTGATGGTCCACCTGAAATCTTCAAGGTGATTGTTCCCAATTTCCTTTGTGATTCAAGGTAAGAAATTGATGGCAAATGGAAGAGGCAAAGATGAAATCAAGTTTTCTTTAAGTTTTTCTTTTGACTTTTGCAAGAAAATTGATGGAGAGAATGAAAGAGGGAATTCGGCCAAGCTAGAAGAAGAAGAAGAAGAAAATGAGCAAAAATCTTCTAAGCGTTCCTTATATAGGTGGGTTAAATGGCAAATTACATTTAAGTCCTTAAACTATCCATTAATTAGACTGTGACCCATCTTCTTATGTAATTTATTCTGACAATTCTGTTGAGAATTATATTTAAAAGTAGGAATTAAAATAGCTTCTTTTTATCTGTACTTTATTATAAAAAATAGTTTCAAAACCATTCTAAAACTCAGACAGTTAGTTTTTTACTATACCTTGAAAGTTCAACTTATTTACGATTTTGCCATTATGTAAATTTTCAATGTTTCTAAATATTTTTCAACTCTTTCTTTTCACCATAATTTCACATATAAATATATGATTCTTTACTCCCTAGTCTGAATCAGAAATTCATCTATCAACCAGACTGCTATTTACACGGGCAGTGAAATTAACACTGACATTTTCTGAGATAGTATCTCAAATGCTTTCTGATTATGTTTCAAAAATTATATTTAGTTATTTCGGTATTCCCAAACTAATAATTTGTTATGCTATTGTTCAATTATGGTAACATTTTCTAGGGTATTACATCCATCCATCTCCATTGCCTTAAATTCAAATCCCGCTACTGAAAAATATATTTCAAACTTTTGTGATCCGTATAAATTTCACATGTTTCTCCATACAAATAGTGCCTACATATCTTTAATACAAATATCACTACAACCTTTTTCCAAATCATGTGTAAGATAGTTTTGTTCATGCTTCTTCAATTGTCTTGATGTATAAGCTACAACTTTACCATGCTGCATTTATACACAACCCAGACCCACTATTGAAGCATCACAATATACCGTGTATCCAAATGTACCCGAAGGTAAGGTCAGCACAAGTGCCGATATCAAGCAATCTTTTAACTTTTGAAAACTTTCCTCATAAGCATTTGTCCACTAAAACTTGATATTTTTCTGAGTCAATGTCGTAGCAATTCTAGAAAAGTCTTACACAAAGCAGCTATAATATCCAGCTAAACCAAGAAAACTACGAACTTCAGTTACTGTGGTTTGTCTCAACCAGTTACTTACTTCCTCAATCTTTTTAGGATCTACTTTAATATCATCTTTAGATACAACATAGCCCAAGAAAGCCACACTGTTCAGCTAAAATTCACACTTAGAAAATTTGGCATATAACTGATGCTTTCTTAAGGTTTGCAATACCATCCTTAGATGTTAAGCATATTCCTCCTCACTTTTGGAGTAAACCAATATGTCATCAATAAAAACTATCACAATGCGGTCTAAAAAGGATCTGAATACTCTATTCATCAAGTCCATAAAAGTTGTTGGTGCATTAGTAAGCCCAAATAACATCACCAAAAACTCATAGTGGCCATATCTGGTCTTAAATGTTGTTTTGGGTATGTCATCCTCTTAATCCTTAATTGATGATAACCTGATCTTATATCTATTTTTAAAAAATATTTAGCTCCCTGAAGTTGATCAAACAAATCATCAATCGGAGGAAGGAGATATTTATTATGAACAATCACCTTGTTAAGTTGTCTATAATCAATGCAGAGCCGTAAAGAACCATCATTCTTTTAACAAAAAGTACTGAAGCACCCCAAGGCGAGGTACTAGACCTAATAAAACCCTTATCCATCAATTCGTGTAACTGTTGCTTTAATTTTTTCAATTCAGCAGGTGCCATCTTGTAAGGCGGCATAGAAATAGGCTATGTATTTGGTACCACATCTATACAAAATTCAATCTCTCTATCAGGGGGTAATCCTGGCAACTCATTAGGAAACACATCAACAAACTCATTAACAATTGGCACATTGACAATTATATTCACGTCAGTTGTCACATCTCTAACCAAGGCCAAATAACCCTGACATCCACATCTTAACATCTTCCTGGCACTCATAATTGAGATTAAATTGTAAGGAGCAATTGTAAGGTCTCCTTTAAAATTAAATTCTGCATCGCCAGGCATATGAAAAATCACCTCCTTATTTCTACAGTCCATAAAGCCAAAATGAAAAGCTAACCAATCCATTCCCAAAATAACATCAAAGTCCATAACGTTTAGCAATATGAGATCTGCTAAAAGTGCTCTCCCTTCCACCTTAACATAACATTAAGGAAAAACCATATTTACAACTAATGTTTCACTCATAGGAGTAGCAACAGATAATGGACATTCTAAAGCAACTGGTTGTCTATCCAACTTCACAGCCATACTAGGAGAAATAAATGAATGTGTAGCCCCCAAATTAATTAATATTCATGACTCAATAGAACATACAGGAAGAATACCTGAAACAACTACATTAGACGCCTAAGCATCCTGGTGAGTTAAGGAAAAGAGTCTGGCTTGTCCCCCACCTGGTTGACTTGGACCTTAGGACTAACCGGGCCCTCTACTAACCATCTTACCTCCTAATCCTCTTTTTGCTGAACCGCGGCTGTGTTGGCCTCCAAAAGAACTATTTGACTCAGAAGTATAGGGAGTATAGTAGATAGGCTGACCCATCCTAGCCATAGATCCTCGAGTATAAGTTTGTTGACCTCTAAATTGGGGACATTCCTTAGAAAAGTGACCTAGTTGACCACACTTATAGCACTGATCAGTACCAAAACTATAGGGTCCTTGATACATCTTATCACATCTGTTGCAAGTACTATCCCTAGTTCCAAATCCTGAACCACTATGTCTCGAACTTTGACCACTGCCTCCATAACTCTGTTGAAATCTACATGATCCCCCTGACCGATGCCTACTATGATCCTTTCTTGATCCCCTTTTTTTTTCTCTATAACCAGATAATGTTGTACTCATCACCTGAGTCTCTATAGCATAATTTGTATTATTATAACTAGATCCGCTTGAGGATTCCCTTTACTCTTCTTATTTTTACCATCAACCATTTTAGGAAAAGCTTCATCTCAGCTCTATCCACCACCTCCACAAATGAGCCACTGAACCCTACTAAAAATACATAAGCATTATCTAGTCCTACTACAGATCGATCTACTTTCATATGTTCAGTTGGAATAGAAGTGGGGGCATACCGACTGAGGTCCAAAAAAGTCTGAGTGTACTCTTCTGTGGATTTTGTCCCTTGCTTTAACTCTTCAAATTGATACATCTTCCTAAATCTCACTGCATCAGGGACAACAGATTTTATGAGCATGTTAGAGAACTCTTCCCAATTCAATTGATCTACTCGATCCTTCACATAATTTTTGGACCATTCATTAGCTGCAAAATCCCCTCAAATTAAATCTAGCCATCTTTATTACTTGCTTATTTGAAGTGTGTAAGGAATCTGTCATTCTTTTCACTATTTTCAAGTACTCAAAAGGATCCCCTATCCAATCAAACTTAGGTGGTCCCAATTTAGTAAAATGATACATGTCCACCTTTGCGAATGTTTAGACCCTAGTTGCATTTTGAGTCTGTTGTTGTTGTTGTAACATGGTTTATGCCTAAGTATCTATAGCTAATTAAAAATCAGCGACACCCTGAACAAAAGCAGCCATAATAAAACCTTCCATTCTATAAGCCATTTATGGAGGGGCTTGCCCCTGAACCTTAGCTAGAGCACTCCTATTAACCCTGGGTCGACCTCTCCTAGATGTATTAGACGCAATGGGTTGATTAGAAGCCTCATCAGGAATATTTTCCTCTACATTAGTGTTCACTTTTCTTCTCGTATTGACAATTATGCTGATAAAGAATTATACTTTAGTTGCATCATTAAACATAACAATCCTCAAACATACTAGATATAATCATAATTTAAGGCTTAACACTGATAATTGAGGCAAAAAGACTCAACCAAGACAAATAGAAATCCTAATTTCTTCTGCAATTACCAATCTACAAAACTCATTTCATCATACTTTCATTAATAAAATTTAATACTTATAGCTCTGATACCAACTTTGTTACGACCCCACCCTAGAATCATAACGGGAAGACGATATGCCACCGAAACCTGTAGCAAGCCTTTCTTGATCATCATTTAAATATATCCCACAAATAACATAACATAACATAAATAGCATTCATAATATTAAATGGAAGTATATCCTCCAACAAAACATCATCATGCTATATCAAGCAATCCACATCATATTCATAACATAAGTTTAACACACTGATAATTGCGGAAGTACTAAAAATAATAAAATTACATAAAGTCCTTAAAGAAGTTGGTTCTTTGCGAGGAAGGAAGCATAGCTAATCCTGAAGAAAGAAGTATGGAGATTATCCTGAAAAATAGTGAACAGGGGTGAGCGTTCGACTCAATGAGTTGATATAATTTAAATAAACATGCATGTCCACTATTTATCTATATGAAATGCCACTATCACAATTTATCATCAACAAACATACAAATATATCATCCATGATGAAAATAGTTAGTAGAATCCACCATCCATCTATAAACCATAAAAATAAATAGGGAGCTGACCCCCTCCCTTGGCTCTCTTAATATCTAAATATGGGGTCACGGTGAGTCTATCTCAAACTAGACATTCTAAAACTCTCTTATCCATATCTAGGGGCCACGGTGAGACCAGCTCTAATCAGGCTAATCCTTGTAATAACATCATTATACTCATTTCATAACATGTCTCATCGAATACCATCATAACATATCACATCATAAGATTTCATTACCTATGTTAGTATAAGTGGATTTCACGTCATTCTATTCTCATCGCAACACAACAACATTGAATCAAATATAACAATCAATTAACATCATAAACATTCATGTGTATCATAATTTCTAATGCAGAATGTGATAATTAAACATGTGTATAATGGAGATACATTTAATATTCATGATATGCTTAAATGCACTGCTAACTTAAATTATATCAACTCATAGTATTAAAGGAGGTACTCAGAGTATCTAAAGAAAATCATTAACAAGAATAGATTAATTACTAACTAATGGATTTCCTAATAATTGTATAATAATTTAATTTGATTTTCTGCCAAAAATTCAGCAGAATCTCCTCTATAATATTACGTAGCCCCCTGAAAACAAATAAATTTATATCATCTCATCAATACTTCAATTCAAGTAAATCATTGTCCATCCGGGGCCTACAAAAATTTATCATCACATCCTTCTCAATAATTCTCAAACCAAAGCTCACAACTATACATAAATAAAATAATTACTCGTACCGATAAAATAATCAAGTCCTTAATTCTCATTCAATAATTTAAATTAGCATCTAAATAATTTATTTTTCCATAATATAGACATATATATATATATATATATATATATATATATATATATATATATATATATATATTACCCATAAAATCTAAAATAATTTTCTCATAAATACTTTAATTATTTACTTATTTTATAGACAATCTAAAATTATTTCTTTCGCCGTAATTATTAAATCGGTATTCAAACTCCAATATATATATATATATATATATTACCCATAAAATCTAAAATAATTTTCTCATAAATACTTAAATTATTTACTTATTTTATAGACAATCTAAAATTATTTCTTTCGCCGTAATTATTAAATCGGTATTCAAACTCCAAATTTAACTTACAAACTGACTTCTAAAAAGTTTCATAATATCAAACATAATTTTTAGAGTTAATAAAAACTCACTTTGCCTAAAAATCAGGAAAAAATCTGGACTGGTATTTTTTCGGTCCCGAGCTCCGTTTTTCGATCAAGGAAAAATAAGTGCCAAAAGAAAGGTTGAATTGAGAAAAGTGCAATGGTGGTGGAATCACCGAAAACAGAGGTTGGAATCGGTTGAAAACGGCCTCGGACGGTGGTGGTAGGCCAGACTACTTTTCCAGCCCATGTGGCTGGCTCCGACAGCTGATAGTGGCCGAATCTTCACCGGTGGTGTCGTTGGAGGCTGGGCTTCCTCCAGGCAGAGACGGTGTCGACAGGCGGTGACCGGATCGGAGTAGATTGCCAAACCTCTTTTTTCTCTCTCCTGTCTCTCTCTCTCTCTTCTTCTTTTGTGTGTTTTTGTTTCCCCGAGCATTTTTGGGTCTGATTGGTTGATTTAAACCAATCAGATCCATGTTTTCCTTTTCTTATTTTTTTTATTTTAAATAAAATGCTATATATATATATATATATATATATATATATATACAACGTTGGTGGTTTATATACCCAGCAATTCCTCAATGAAAAAGTTAGAAAGATAGAAGAAGAAGAAGAAAATATGCGCCTTAATCTTCAACAATTCAACAGAGTACATAACACACAAAGAATACATAACCCACCAACAATTCAACATTTCAACAGAGTACATAACGATAATTCAATAGACCTATGGCTCAAAAAGTACATAACCCACTAATAATTCAACAGATCATGGCACAAATAGTACATAACCCACCAATAATTAAATAATTTAATAGACCCATGGCACAAAGAGTACATAACCCACTAATAATTCAACAATTTAACAGACCCATGGCAAGACAACGGCGCTGAGAGGCAATGATTGCGTGATGGTGCTAACAATTAAGCTATTGCATATATGGAATCAAAGAAAGGGAAAGGAATCATATCATGATTCCTATTCTCTTCTTCTCTCTTTTCAGTCTCAAGCTTCCACTGATGACCCTTTCAGTGAGGTTTTACTCTAAGATCGATTGCAAATCTAACCCTTATCTGTTTCTTTATATCTCTATTCTTTATTTGAGGATTTGGTGATGATTGTGTGTGTATTTTTAGTGAAAAATCAGTAATTTTAACGATTTGAAGTGAGATTTAGAAATTGGAGTTAATTTCAAGTGGGTATTGGTGGGATGAGATTGATGATTATTTTTGTTGTTGGGCAGATGAGTTTGGGTGGAGAGAGAGAGAGAGAGGTGAGATAGGAGTTTGGATTAAAAAAAAAAAGAAGAATAAGGGCATTTCGATTTTTTCTTCAATTACTAACGGTAAAATGGACATAATTTGGACAGAAGGATTGATTATTATAATATGTAATTTGTTAGGTGAGAGATGTATTTTTGAAAGGTTAAGAGAGATTTAGAGAGTGTTTGGATTTATTTAAAATAGAAGATTTGGAGGGTGTTTGGATTTACTTAAAATAGATATGAAATGCCGTTTTGAAATTTAAAAAACGGTAAATGATTTTTTGAGTGTTTGGGTAATTAATTCAAAACGCCGTTTTGAAATTTAAAAATAGAAAAAATTTAAGTTAGAAATGATAAATTTTTTAAAATAGGATTTTTAAAACTCTATTTTCGAAATAGAGATTGTATCCAAACACCTCCTTAGCATTACATGTTAATAATAATAATTAACCCAATTTTAAATGACATGTAAATACATATGCTTATGATCGAATTCCGTTTGCGCAGCTCACGCAGGTCCATGGGGTCCCGTTAAAACTCAAAGCCCTAGTCGTCCTTTCTCCTCTGTTTTCCCGTTAAAACGGCGCCACACCTTATCGTATTAAAACTCAGTGCCCTAATTGTTCTAATTCTCTAGCTTGCCCTTTTCTCATTCACCCCCCACAGGTACAAACACCGGACTTCAGAGCACCAATTTTTCTAGACTCATGGAAGAAAGAAGTACCACAAACAACCTGTAGTCGCATTCCATAACCACAACGACGCGTGTAGTCACGCTCCGGCATTAGCCTACCGGTGGCACCTTATTTTCTCTGCAATGTATTCGAGGAGAATAAAAGGGATAAATCAGAGATGGGGTTCAGTTTTTGGGCCACCCAATCATTTGATTAGGCCAAATTGCCAGGATTTTACTTGTCCTCGATCTTTTATTAGCTATTCAAATAACTGTTTAACTGTTACTTTCATCAAAAGATACCTATTAGATTCATTTTCATCACCACAGAGATGTGCAAGGCCATTGCAAATTACATATATGAATAATTGTCCTCGCCAATTTCGCTTATATAGTTCAGAAGGCGATGGGAGGAATACAAGTGAGGATAAACAAGCTCCATACGCAAACTTTGAAAATGGTAAGGCTCGGCAGGGAAGGGCTAAAGAAGAAGCAATTCACTCTGATGCTCATGCTCGGCTCGCCGAACAGGATCAAAAGGAATGGCTTAATAATGAAAAGCTTGCCATAGAAAGTAAAAACAAGGAATCTCCGTTTTTG
Source organism: Aleurites moluccanus (assembly GCA_948193065.1). Classification (NCBI taxonomy): domain Eukaryota; kingdom Viridiplantae; phylum Streptophyta; class Magnoliopsida; order Malpighiales; family Euphorbiaceae; genus Aleurites; species Aleurites moluccanus. The sequence goes on from CANXYC010064834.1 coordinate 9,281, forward strand.
ACTAGACGTGAAAGGTTTAAAAATGAATTTTTGCGAAGGGTTATTCCATGGGAGACAATACATGTTTCATGGGACACTTTTCCTTACTACATCAAGTAATTATTGGTTCCATTTCTTATTCATTCTTTATCATTCCTCTTAAGTTTGAAAGATGTAATAATGGTTTTTTTTGTCATCTTTGTAGCGAGCATAACAAAAGTGTTCTGGTAGAATGTGTTACTTCCCATTTGAAACACAAGAAATACACAACTAGCTTTGGGGCTCGTTTAACGTCTTCAAGTGGGAGAATACTGCTTCAGAGTATACCAGGTTGGTTTATCACATACCCATCATCTATTCTTAATTGTTTCCACTGCTGCATTACTTTTCTTCTCATTACAATGATTGCTATCTATAGGTACCGAGCTTTATCGGGAGAGAATAGTCAGAGCACTTGCACGAGATCTGCAAGTTCCCTTACTAATACTTGATAGCACCGTTCTTGCTCCTTATGTAAGATTAAGAATTTTACTATGTTGTCTTATTTTCTGCATTTTTTTTATATTCAAATTTCATTTTTTGTTTTTGGTAATTATTCTATTGATTTTGGTGCAGGATTTTAGCGATGATTGCTCTTTAGAGTGCGAATCAGATGATAACACAGCATCTGCAGAGGAGTGTACCTCAGAATCAGAGGTTGAGGATGAGAATGATGCAGCTAATGAAGAGGAATGGACGAGCAGTGCTGAGGCGAAGTCAGACGGTAGTGATGATGATGTAGTTGATTTGCAGGCAACGGCTGAAGCAGCCCTTAGGAAGCTGATTCCTTACAACCTTGAAGACTTTGAGAAGGTTTGCTTTAATTAATAGAATTTGGATTAGTTGCAATGCGAGATTAATAAGTTAAGAGTTCCTACTCCATTTGAAGATTAGAAGGTCAATATCAAGCTAGTCACGTGGTTGTGTTTCCCTTGTAAAATTGATTAGCATTTAAAGCTTCAACTATTAATGAGCTCGCTTTTCTAGTTGCATCATAGTGACCAACACATTTGTGTTGCTTAACCATAGTAATTCAGTAGGCATCATACAAGATTTTCCTTGGAATTAATCACTTAGTAGAAGCTTATGATATGCCTTAGTGAATCACTTAGTAGAAGCTTATGATATGTCTTAGTGAATTTAGGAGTAATTTAAGCTATTAAAACTAATCCAGGAGTGCTTTAAGCTATCAAACCTAAGGCTTCTCTATGTTCATTGGTTCGTCAATTAGTATGGTATATGCCTAATCAATTGGATTTATTAAAGAGAGAACTAGGAACTGATGATTATAAGCATCTTTATCCTGGGATTCTGGATTTATGCCTAATCATTGGTTCGTCAATTAGTACGGTATATGCCTAATCAATTGGAATTATTATGTGTGGGTTCGCTTATTACTGTTCTTGCTTTGGCTCATTTCTAGAAGAGCTCAATTCTTCTAGAGCTCCAAGACAATTTTTAATTTTATTCTTTTTACCAACCAAGGAAATTGTGATGTAAAAAAAAAATAAAATTAACTTGATGAGGGGGTGCACCCATGTATTCTGGGAGAATGCACCTTATTCTAGTGAATAACTTCAAAAGGGGGTGTCAGCCACGCATTCTAGCACATAACTCAACTTAACTTTAATTCAAAAATTAATTGGGGTCAGTTACATGGATTCTTTGTTTCCACTCCAAAAAATTTTGGACGGTGTCTCCTATTAATTGTAATGCAACTAAATCATACTGTATTCCTTTTTTTTTTTTTAAGTTAGTTTAGGTCTATCTTTTCCCTACTTTCACTCCTCTATTATAATGTGTTCTTCTTAACCGAAGCATTCCTAGGTCCCTATGCTCGTTAGATATCCCTAAAGAAAAGGCCATCTATGAAATAAAGTAAAATGACAATAGCTAATGCTGTATTTGGTTCAAAAAAGTCTTTTTTCTTTTCAAAGAGCAACAGATTTTTTATAGCAAATGTGATGATTAGAAAGTAATGTAAAAAATATGAATTTTGGTTCACATTAGAAAGGTAAAAACCAATTATAAAAGAAATAAAAATTCCAGTCGAGTCATGCCTTGCGGTATAGGAGTTAGATGTTCAAATCCCCAACATCTCCCTCATAAAAATTTATGAACTAGATTTTTTTTTCTTTTCATTTGAAGGATTTTTAAATTTGGCTTTGTTATCTAATGTTGTTTTCTTTCAAAATGTAACGTTAACAACCTAACCAAATGGAGCATAAATGACCAATTTTTCTGTGAAAATGAAGGGCGTGTAACCTACTTTACACTTATCTAATCAAGACTTTGTGTCTTCCAAAGCCTGCATATTCATTCACACAAAACACCATTTCATCTAACTTACATTCACTATCTTTTTATTTAGCTCTGCAGTGATAAGAAGTTCAAGCATTAAGTTTCATCTCTGCATTCTTGCCTGTGGACCTAGTTGATATGAATAGTTTTATGCATCAGATACCATGCAATCATGGTTTAAATTATAGACTGTGCACTATTATTTTATAATTGTTGATATAAACTGATAATCTCAGTCTTTTGCTTTCTGTACCCTTAAAATTTAAAAAAAAGGAAAAACTGATGGTCTCACCCTTCCTTGCCAATTTGTCATTGTAGGAATTTTATTTTCTTGAGCTTGGAACAATTTTTTTTCGTGTTGGAATGTTTTTTGGTACCTGTGATGAAATGTACATTATGATCTAATTTATGCTTTTGGAATTGCTTTGTGGCAGAGAGTCTCTGGAGAATCTGACAGTTCCACAGCAACCTCAAAGTCTGAGGTTACTAAGCCTTCTGATACCTCCCAATGGCCACTTAAGAAAGGTGACTTTTATTGGCTACCTTGCGCTGATCACCTTTTTCCTTTTTTCTCTCTAATTTCCATTTTAGAACTTTCATGCTTCACAATTATGTTTGTTCTTTGACTATTAAGGTGCTTTTTTTAGGAGAATTCCTTATCCTCCTCAGTGTACTTTCTTTCTCTATACAATCTATTTTCTTTTTTAAAAAAAAGCTTTTCCTCTTTCTCCTTTGGTTTTGATAGTATTTTGTTGTGATCTGTGGTGGTGGCATTATCTTTTAGGAATGTCTCAGGGTTTCAATAAACACCATAAAGAATTTGGTGATCCTGATTTTGTTCGTGTAATTTTTCAAATTCAAAGCTTTTAAATAGTGCATTTATATCTTTCTAGTTCACCTTTTTGAAATTTCATGGTATTGCATGGACGTTTGGGCAATGCATTTCTTGTACTCATATAATTTTCTGCTGGTTTGGTTATGTGTAAAGGCAATCTACATTGCTTGCTGGGAGGAGTTTGATGTACCTGGAGAATTCCCTTGTTCCATCAGCTTGGACACAGGATGCCCTAGGTGGCCTTGCTTGAGGGCTTTTCTCATCAAACAATATCTTTTTTTTTTCTCTATCTGCCCCCCCCCTCTCTGTCTCCTTTTAAAGTCTTGGCTGTTATACAGTGCTTGTGTTGCAGTGGGTTTCCACTGTAGTGAGTGGTTGTTTGCTTGAACTGGAGGAAGAAGCCTGTTGGTTAGAAGGAAATTGTATTATAGCCTTGGTGGAGTATTTTTATGATGGGGGGTGTCACTTTAATTAATTGTGATTTTGATTTTTTTTTTTTTTTTTTTAACAAATCCAAATCTCTGCCTTTCCCCAATGGAATGTTAAGTTGATTTTATTCCTTTAACTCATGGAAATTTTATACCAATTAAGGAAATTTCTGATATGAACGTTCTAGTAATTTTAATTTTAGACAGTGTTATAGTCATCATCTGTGTTCATCTAGTTACATGTGTTCTTTTAATGTTGTCTTTCACCAGGTGATCGTGTGAAGTATATTGGGCCTTCTGTATGCATTGAAGCTAATGACAGGTATTTTTTTTTTTTGTGTTTTGTGCGTACAAGATTTTACATGTTGAAGAAATTTAGTAGTTTCATATTTAGACTCAGTTTTTTTAATTTTTGGGTGAAACATCATCTCGCGTTATCAGATTGGTAATGTGGGACAAGGAGCTTAAAAATTTTATAAATCTGCAAACTTCTGGTCTGCTGTTTGTTCAATATTGAACCTAATCTTTCATAAATAAATATTTCAAGAAGAAATGTACACAACTATATTGCACATCATTTTGGGGTTCAGTATATTCAACATCAAAGTGGGTTGGTTGCATTTTGGTGGCATGCTGCAATGCCTGCTGGCCAGTGAGATGGAGCATTTGGTTCTTGCTTCGTTTTGTTTAATTATTTTGCTATTTCTTCATCTAATGCTCTGGAATTTTGTGTGCACAGTCAGGATAGAGCTTTTCTTTTCTGTATCTTGTAAAGAATGTGGGATGATGCATTATATGCAAGCTGGCAAATTTTGTCTGACATTTGGAATTGAGACTCTAAGCTGTTAATTGATTTGATATTGAGTCTGGAAATCATGTGATGAGAGGGTCTTATCCATGGCCTATCTTTCAAAAATCATTTGTTTGGTCTTGTCCATGATCTATCTTTCTGAAATCATTAGCACAAACTCATCCCCCACATCAACTTTGACATCACAGGATCATATTGGGCAAGATACCGACATCTGATGGTCTGAAAAATGCTTATACAATTTTGTGTGGCAGGTGGGTTTGTAAGTTGTCTTAATGTCTAGAAGATAACACATAAATGCCATTCTAGGTATGGCATTTTATTGAAACTACATTTTTTTTTATGTTGCTTCATTTTCTATTCAAGGGTCCAAGGTGGCTTCTAGTGTCTTCCATGGTGTTATTGATAGATGATCTTATGCTGCAGTATTAATGTTTTAAGGTTCTTAGTCCTACAAAAATAAGGGCGGCTCTTGTGTTGCCTGGGGCCTTGCCTTGTTCTTCTGATCCATTTTTGAATTAAATAATTCCTACCTTGGTAATTTCCAGACAGTGTACATGTATTAATTAATTTGTATAGGATATTACTTGTTAGAATGGTGCATTACATACTGTGTCCCACGATTGACTTCACTGTCCACCTGTAAAGAAAGATTCATCAATTACCCAGCTATTCATGGTAATTTTCTTTCAAGGGTAATTACTTGGAATGCTACTTTGTAATTTCAAAGCCTTAGTTTTTACCCTTTTTTTATTTATTTATTTACTGCATATGCTTATTGATTTAAAGGTAAAGTTAGAAGTTCAAAGAAAAGTACATAGCCATTGATTGTGGCAGGAAAGATGGCAAGATGCGTTTACTTAATGGATACCAAATCAAACATCTAACTAAGTTTGAATGAACATGCATTGGTCATATATGCGGAGATTTGTGTATATGTATCTAGTAAAAGGTCATTTATAAGTTTGCTTTAGTGAATGTAAAATAATTACTATTTTGTTGTTCTTTTTTTTTTTTGTATTTTTATTTATATGAGCTTCCTTTCTTCATTGTAGAAGCAATTTGTCTCAGGACACTGTTGGAGAAGTATTGAAAAAAAGTAAAAAAGAAACTTCCAATAAATTTTCATTGTTTTCAAAGGCGTGTTTAAGAACAAGGTGAATAGGGTGCCAGCGCTGGCACCTTGACCAGGATCTAACAAACAACCTCCAGTAGGTGCATGTGTCTTCTTCTAGGCACAAGGCTCTCTCACTTTCACTAGCAAGCTCTCACCATTAAAGATCACCACCAGTAGACCCAAAAATTCCCGATCTACCAAAATTCGTTGTAGATGTGTTACTGAACCACCAATCCCATAATAACTGGCCACCGGCCTTTCCATTTCTTAGATCCTTGCACCTCAAATCTCTTCCTACCTTATCCCTACCTTATTCTTAGTTCTCCTCTGTTTCACTTTCCCATCTTCCCTTGCAGCCTTCTCTTTCTGTTTCTGTTTTTCCTTTTCTAAAAATAATACTAGAAAACATCTTACAAACATGGACAATATAAGATTATAAGTTTTTGTCTTGGACTACAGCACATATTTATATGAACAACCACTCGCACATATATATTGATAAATGTGTTACATTTATTATATGGTCTTGGAAGATAGTGGATGGATCATCCTAGCCATTGTTAATAGCACTGTGTTTGAGTTTTTAAACTGTTGTCACTAGAACAATTGAGTGTATGTTTGTTTTCTGTTATTTTTCTCAGTTGTTAGATTATTAACTTTTAAGATTGATGCTCTGAAGTTTGCTTTGCTTTTCTGAGGCTGTATCTTTGAATGATAAATAATCTATTTTGGGCAGGAACTTGGAATTTTCAGCATTTCTTATGATTAGTCTTTGATGCTATATTTTGAGTCATGCTATATGAACATTCTTCTTATAAATTACTTGTGTTAGTCTATCTTTGGAAGTGGCATATCACTATACTTGAAGTTCTTATTTTAAATGCTATAATAACTTCACCCTGGAACATTAAACAACGAGTCATGGATTAATTGGCCCAAATTTTTTTGGATATCAGCTATGGGAGAACACTGCTCAAATGAAACTGAAATGCATTTGTCTTCAAATTTCCTTCATTTGTAACATTAACGTCTGCAATTTGATGGAAGTTTATTATATTTGCAGGCCTTTATCAAGTGGTCAACGTGGGGAAGTATATGAGGTGAATGGAGATCGAGTTGCTGTTATTTTGGACATTACTAGTGATAGTAAAGAAGATGGAGAGGAGGATGAGAAGCTTAAAGAGCAGTCTGCAAAAGCACCAGTTTATTGGATAGATGGTAATTTACATATCAATGATTATATTAATCTGTAAATAGGAACATGGATTTGGTTTCCAACTGCGTGAAAAAATGAATTGGATATTTAGTGAACATTTGGACATGTGAAATTGCAACATCAAAAGTTGACACAATTTTTTTGTTACTTGAAGAGGACACAATATCTAGTTTATTGTTTTTTTTTTATTAAGTTTATTTTTTACCTCTGCAATACCTAAACAGTTTGAAAGGGCATATTTTTCTTTACCATTTAGGTAGCTGGATTAGCAAAGCAACTGTTTAGAAAAATAATAGATGTACATTTTTTATCCTATCTACTTTTTTTATTGATATTAAAATGAGAATATGCTTGGACTTGTGAAATTTATCATATTCTTATTACATTGTTAAATTTCATTTTATCTATTCCAATTTTACATAATTTCATTCAGAAAATTAGGTTGAAGATTGTGAGTTCACTGGTTGTTACATTTTGTGCATGTGATTCTTACATTTTTAATCATTTAGAAAAATGAAAAAAAGATGAAGGAAAAGTTTCCGACATACAAGTTAGAAAGGTTTTTATTTCCAATTATGACTTTTAAGAGGTCCTTTATTAGAATTTGTTGATGTATCAGTTCCAAGACATTGGCTTTTCTTTTTCATTTCTTATTTTTTTTTCCTTAGGCAATATTGTTGGTGGTGTTATGTTGTCTCTTATTCTTCCTTTATGAGAGGGTATGCCTCTTAATTTGACTTGGATTATATTTATTAATTAACATTTGAAGATTTAAAGGGTAAATTAGGGTCTGTTGACAGAGAATAGGAACACGAAGAAATTCAAATTTAAAGGCTCAAGCTTAAATTACGGTCCCCATTTAATATGGGCTTTATTGGGAAAATTATATAATATTTATTAGTTTGAGTTTAATTTATGCTGCTGGTCCATTATTTTTTTTAAATCAGCGGCAATTTTGTAATTTTAGCTTTGCTGGAAAATCTGTCTCAATTATAAATCCTAATGGGACTGGGAATTTTTGTTATCTGCGGGGATTTGTCCCGACGGAGATTCCCTGATTTATTTCTCCGTTATCAGGGACGGGGCGGGGATGGGGAGTGTATTCCCTGCTCCACGGGGATCCTGTCCCTGTCCCCGTCCCCGTGGGAACCCGATATTACAATTATATAAATATACCTAATATAATTACTTAATTACCTTTATATGTATGACATTTATGTATAAGAATTTTTATAAAAACAAGAAAGTAAAAAGTCTAATTCTATTTTACTAATTATAGAATATTTTTAAAACATTTTTTAATATTTTATTAAACAACATTGCAAAATATTTTTAATGCATTATGTGTATTTACATTTTGATTATATTTAGTTGATATTTTATGTGCCTAAATTTTATTAATATTTTCAAAATAAATTTATTTTTATTTTTAGTTATTATTTATGAATTTTATAAATACATATAAATTTAACAGTATAAAATTCAAAATGGGAATTCCGGTGGAGATGGGGATGAAGACTAAATTGTCTCCGTATGTGAGACGGGGATGGAGATGGGGATTCTCCGCTAAGGTGGGGATGGCTCCCCCGCCATCGCCCCGCCCCGCCCCGCCCCGTTCCCGTCCCTATTGTAACCAACTCTCTAACCCGTCCTGCGTCATCTGTTTAGTTAGGGAAAACCAGACTTGTTTTCCAAAAAATAACTCTTAGAAAATTAGAAAATAGAATTTATTATTTGGTTACAAAAATTTTCCAAATAGAAAGTCAGAGATCAATTTCCAATTTATGGCTATATTTTGGAAAACTAATTAAAGTAATTTTCCATATTTCACTTTAACAATATTGTTTTAGGAACAATTTAGAAAACATGGCACTCCTATGTTTTCATTTATGGCGCCACATTGTTGGGTTTTGAAACCCAACTTCACTTTTTTTTTTTTTACACCTGAATTTTTGCTTTTTTTTTTTTCATATAACTATTATTTCTTTAGACATTTATATATATGCTTTTGTTTTTTTCCAATATTCTTGCTATTTCATTTTTTTTTTAATTATACCTATTATTTCTTTAGATGTGAACACACTAACAATGGTTCTGCATGATTATGTTTTATTTTTTGCACCTTAAATAATATCAAAGACACACACACACACACACACACACACACACACATATATATATATAATCAAATCAAATTACTATTAATGGTTTCTTCTCAATAATTATCTTTTCATATATACATTCTTACATAATTATGATATATTACTAAATAATTTTCATAATTTTTTTGATTTTATTTTTAAAATGTATCTTTAAATTAAAAAATATTTTAAGATGTATCTTTAAATTAAAAAATATTTTAAGTAATCATATCATAAGATTATCAATATATTCATATCTAATAATTACTTTTAGTAATATAAAATTTATTTAATAAAAAGCATAATAAATATATTACAAGATAAAAGTTAGAAAACAGAAAATAGAGAATTGCAAAATTGGAATTGAACATAATTTTCAGTTCTCTAAATTCTAGTTTGGAAAATGAAAAGTTAGAAAATTGGGAAAAGGAAGAGAAAACTGGAAACTGGAAATAGAAAATCTTCAACTAAACAAGGCCTTATTATCAGACCCCATTAACTTCAAACATTTACTACCTTGTAAATAATCTGATGTATTCCTCTTATTTACAGTTAAGGACATTCAGCATGATCCTGACGCTGAGGCAGAAGATTGCTACATTGCAATGGAGGCTTTATGTGAGGTATGCTTGTTAGATAACATTACATGTCTCTCCAGCTTGAGTGTTCTTGTTTTTCTCTTGCGTGTTCATGATTGATACTTGTTTGCAGGTTTTGCATTCCATGCAACCCCTTATTGTGTATTTTCAAGATTCTTCTCTGTGGTTGTCTAGAGCAGTTCCCAAGTCAAATCGCAAGGATTTCATCCAAAAGGTTCAGGAAATGTTTGACCAAATATCAGGCCCAGTAGTATTGATATGTGGCCAGAACAAAGTTGAAACAGGGTCAAAGGAGAAAGAAAATTTTGTAAGCTTTGAGAGTTTTATATCAAGTTGCATACATTTTGTAAAGCATTTATTTCATTTGTTTATAACTTAGATATAACTTTCCCCCTCCATTTGACTTTAAACAGACTATGATACTCCCAAATTTTGGCCGTCTAGCTAAGCTGGTAAGTCTTGCAAAACTTTTTGAGAACGTATGCTTTGAGACATTGATGTGATGCTTTTTTCTTTTTCATGTTATATCTATGGCAATTTCTCAGGCTGCTTGTTGTCTTTTATCTAAACATTTAGTTCAATCTGTTATTATCTTCCAGCCTCTCTCTCTGAAGCACCTTACTGAGGGACTCAAAGCAACAAAGAGGTCCGATGACAATGAAATATATAAGCTCTTTACTAATGTTTTGTCCATACATCCCCCAAAGGTAAGTGTGTCATCATGTTTTTGTTTTTTGAACTAGAAATTGAAAGGGATGTATTCATTTTGCTAGACTAAATAGCTTGGCTAGAAAGTGTTAGTTCTGATGTTGTTCTTGGGCAAACTTCAAATGTTCCCTTCCCCCTTTGTTTAAGTTGATATGCTTGATATTGATATAAGAAAGGAAGAGATGCAAAATACCTTAATGTGCAAGGGAGAAAAAATTGTATGGGTTATAGGCAGCATTTGTTGTCAGAATGGTTGAAGCTAAATTCCCATTTATTTTGAGGTTCCCAATTTGGTACTAAAACATGAGAGCTTCAAGGTATTGAAGGGATTACTTACAAGCTTTTGAAGCCATTACACAAGGGTTTCACCTGTTCTTTCTCACTACATGAACACTTCTTGACAACATATATGTTTGTTGTTGCTCATCATTGCTCTGCTTCTTGCGAGTAGGAAAAAGACTACTTATTGTGGCATTGCAATTGAAAGCCAATGGCGCTCCAAGATGGGGTGATCGAATTCAATTGAGAGCTTCATCTATTATTTTATGGCAATTCCACAACAGTGTTGAGGTTGTTTTGGGAAGATTGTTAATACATGTTGCTACATTTCTCTGGATCAAATAGTGGGGAATAAGTTGGGCTGGGGTGTCTCTGTTAGTAGCTGGGGTGTGTCTGTTGATAGCTGGGGTAAGCAAGAAAGAAGTTGCTACTCCTGTATCTTTGTATGATGGTGTAAGTTTTTGAAATATGTGCTTCACGAGACCTCTAGATCATCCAAGCTAATCTCCCAGCTTACCTTCCATTGATTGCTTTTTTTCCCCATTACTAAAATAGCAATGCATATACTCTGTTGTAGTTCTAATTAATTTGAAACTCAAACTCTTGGACACTATCTGCTCTTTGTAACTTCAACTTTCTGTTAACTCTGAGTCATGTTTTGTGCATTAAAATTATGTCATTGCGAACTCCATTCACCAAGCAATATGTAGATATGTTTGTTAATTAATGTGTTAATTCATTAATTACCCAAAGCAAAAAGATATGGGCTCAAGGCTGATCATTAGTGGAGTCCAACTGTGAGGGAAATCTTTTGTATCACTCTCAGTTGTGTGAGAATTAGTTACTGCTCCTTCATAAGTATCTTTCCACACCTTTATGCATCTAATAGATAGTCCTTTCCATTCCAAAACCCAATGTAGAACTTCTCTCTCGAGTCTGTCAAAAGCTTTCTAGATCAATAAAAACCTATGTATATGGTGGCCTTTCCTTTTGTCTTGGAACTTCTCCATCAATCTGCTTATTAGAGAAATTGTCATCCTAGTTTATCTTCCTGGAATACAACCAAGAAGCTTATTAAAGATGATTGGAAGATTATTGTGTCACATCTTAATCCTTATTACATTACTCTTCCCAAAGCTTCATTGTGTGACTCTGACTGTGGTATCTCCAAAATTTAGACTATGGAAAAAAAAAAAACCAAATTTTCCTTGTTAGAAAAATTAATTCTGATTAGAATATCCAAAGTGATTTTTATTAGAAAAATTACCTTCCACGATTGAGGTTCATTGTATGACTTGTGAACTTGATATCTCTATAGTTTGAGCGACTTTGAACATTTCCCTTGTTCTTAAATATAGAGGCAAGGATGCCTGGTTCCATGATCATTTTCTTTGTTAACAATATCTTATTAAATAATCTGACCTGCTCAAACTTCCATATGGATTCTATCTGGCCCCATGCTTTACACATGTTCATCTTCTTTAGAGTTTTTTAACTTTTGAGGTTATAATTTCCAAGTGCAACTAACATTTCTTTCTTCCACCAAAATAATAAAATTTTGTATATTTTGTGCGGCTATCATTGAAGAGTTCATCAAACTGGTTTCTCCACCTTTTTTTAATGCCCTTACTGAAATCTTGTTGTCTTCATCTTTTATAGACCTAATTGCCCTTTGCACTTCCATATCCACCACGAAGGTTGTCCTTTGCCTTGTGACACACCTAAATTTATACTGCCACTTTCCTCATCTTAATTTTCATGTCTGTGCACTTGGTCTTGACCTTTGTATCAAAATTATATGTTTCGTGCTTTAGGAGCTGATCTTTAATGTTCCATTGCTTCCTCGTATTATCACTTGTTATTCTACTTTTATGTTCCATTAATTGTTCTTGTATGCACAAATCTTTGACTTCTTCCTGCCCATGTTTTAATATTCACATGCAAGCAGCTCCTGGTACAACTTTGTAGTCCTTATATAAAGCTTAGTCGGTTCTCATGGATAAGTCGGTTTAACTTTGATTTTTCCTACTTTTAAAGGTATTAGGTATTTTGCTAGGAAAAGATCGTAAGTTGAAACAAACTCTCAAGTTGTTTTCCCCTTCTCATTCCTGTTTCAGACCCTCCATGTGCCCTCTTGTACACTTCCTCATTGCTTCCTATTGCCCATTTAACTAACTTGTTAGCATCCAATGTTCCGTATGCCTAAAGGAATCCTACTCTGGTGGACTAGTTTCCTTGCACACCTTTATGCATTATGATGCAAGAACCCATCTTCCTCTGCTTTTTCTAGATTAATTTCGTTACAACAGCATTTGCTAAAATGTGGGACCCATTTGACAGCGTATTAATGCATGGTGTATTGTTTATTGGCCTATATTTTTACCTATTTTAACTACACCCAGCCTCCACTGTAACATGTTGCTAGAAGAGGAGTAGGGAATGACCCAACATTATATTAGATCCTTATAATGAGAAGTGACATAGTTATACTTTGGTTGTCACCTACCACAAATGCCTCTTATCTAGCTTGGGATTGGCTGTATATGTTAGTACCTTTTTGATAAGTAATAAAGCATGCATTTTAGGACTTGGCGCTTTAAGCAGAAGCTTTTCTTTTTCTGCCATGACTATTACTTGCATCAGTTTTTGTTTGAGATTAAAAAGCACTGGCTTGGTGAGTTGGGCCCAGTGCACTTTAGCATGCTTTTCACAATACTAATATATAATTAAACTACATTGAAACTTATCTCAATTATGGGACTATATGGTGTGGAAAGAACTTATTGCCATCAAACTATGTAGAGTTGATGCAGTACAGGTTAGAGGGTTGGTTATAAAGGGGTAAATTTGGGTTTATATGGAGGCTAGGATGGGTAGAAAATATAGAAGGGAGGCTAGGGTTGGTGGACTTAGGAAGCGAAATTAAGCAATAATAGAGATTTATGGACTGTTTGGGTTCCTGTTAACAATAATGATGAATAGTGCCGTATGAATAGCGACGATGAACATTACCGGATAAACAATGATGGTGAACAGTAACAGAGCAATACATTTACATAAAATAGTTTAAGCTTCACACCTACACTTCCTTGGACACATTCAAGATCCCATGGCATCATACCTAGAGTTGAATTGCATCACACAACTCGAAATAGCATAATTGCTAATTTTTTAATTCAATTAATTGAATTAAAAGTATTATAATGCCTAGGTATTTATAGAATTAAAACAACTTCTAAACCTTAAGTAAACGATTTCTAAATTAGTCTACATCCTATAATGATTTTGACTCCTAAAATAAATTAAATGAAATAATATTATCTTAAACCTACAAAAATTCTATAATACGACATTAAGATTCCTAAAGGAATAGGGAAAGCTTTTCCAGTAAAGCTGATTACGAAATTGCCCCTCATTTAAAATAATAAACTAGCAGATAAGTATATGCACAAATTAAAACTCTAAATATTCAATAATTTGTCTAATAAATTCCATATTAAATCTAGACTGTTGTAACGTCCCAAGCCAGCACTGCCGCTTAAGCAGCAAGTGGGAAAGATTTCCACATCGAAATGGTATAGAAAATATAAGTGATTTATATAGTCTAGCTAGTTACGATCTAAATAACCTAGGTTAATCGTTTTTGGTTGGGGTTAAGTCATAAAACAACAGATTATTTGGAGTCAGTTTTAGGTCAGTCGTTACAATTTGGTATCAGAGCCACCTTGGGGTCGTGTGTGGAGCTGGTGGGCCCACAGGAAAAGGGCTATTTGTGGAGCAGAGCATGAGATTGAGCTGTCCAGGGCACTGGCGAGCCACAATACTCAAGGCCAATTGGGGCTATACTAATGGTCTAAGTCCAATTATAAATATAAGCCAACTAACCAGCAGAGTTGCGACTAGGACGCTGCATCCCAGAGAAGGGGAGAGTGTAACATCCCAAGGTAGCACTGCCGCTTATGCGGCAAGTGGAAAGATTCCCACATCAAAATGGTATAGAAAATATAAGTGGTTATATAGTCCAGTTAGTTACTATTTAAAATAAATTGGGTTAATCGTTTTTGGCCGGGGTTGAGTCATAAAACAACAGGTTATTTGGAATCAGTTTCGGGTCGGGCCGTTATAATCATAGTTCTAAATTTAAGTCTTTGAATTTGAATTTTCTTGTCTTCCTATTCTCCACTAAGAGTTGTATTCTTCTGTCTGAAGAATTAGGTTTCTATGATCTTTTATAACAGAACTTTCCCATTTTCTTTTAATATCTATCCATAGTTCATGTTTATGATTGATACATATTTTTTTATTTTGCTGTTTTTATAGGAGGAAGATCTTCTTAGAACATTCAATAAACAAATTGAAGAGGACAGGAGAATTGTAATATCTAGGAGCAATTTAAATGAACTTTATAAGGTATGGAGTTAATTTCAAAGGCCTTTGGAATTGTTGCAGTTGTTTTTATGGAGTGGATTTGGCATAATTGCACCGTTGAAATTTGATCTTGGTAACTTACTGGTGCATTTAAAATGCAGGTTCTTGAAGAAAATGAAATGTCTTGCATGGACCTATTGCACGTAAATACTGATGGTGTACTACTGACAAAGCGGAGTAAGAAACTATACCATGTTTTAACAGATTCAGAATATGATCACAAGGTTGCTTCCATGTTTCAATATGATTATGTTTTGGTATTTGTAACGAATTGCACTAGTAATGACTAGGAAACAAAAGGTTGATATGAAAAGAGAAACAAACTGCATATTGAGGGAGTCAAAGTTCACATCTCTTTTGTGTTCTCATATGGATATTGTGCTTATTAAGTGAATGGGATGAAAAAGTAGAATTGAAGAAATAATATCTTGTTACAGATAGGTAAGGCTTATCTAAGTCTGTAAACTCTTAGCAATCAGGTCTTGAATTATTTTCTGGTTATTTAACTGCAAGGTTAATTTGTAATGATCCATTAAAATTACTGTCACCTATTGGCTTTATCACCTAGCTAAATCAGTTTGCTTTGCCAGTTGAACTCTGCATGAAGCATAATTTTAGAAAAGGACCATTATGTGACATTATTCTCTTTTACATAACAGTTTTTAGGCACTATTGCTTTACAAGGTGCTGACAATGCTTCTGTTAAAATCACCACTACAATGGGACTGTTATCTAGCATTCATTGAAGGCATTGCTATCAATGGCTTTATTATTTATTCTATTTAATCTACTTCATTTTTCCAGCATTTTTCTTATTATTTTTGTATTTTATGCAAAAGTAGTTGATCATACATGCATGATATCATGAGTAGAATGAAGTTGCACACAAATAGTGCTCTCGCAAAACAATAAATTCTCATAATTATGTTACTCAAAATCGTATAAAATAGCTAGTTATCCTAGGCATTTATACACACCAAAAGACTTTCCCTTGTTCGACTAGTTAGATCTGAGAAAATAGAGAGTAGAAGAAAGAATATAGAAAAGATGATTGAAACTTTAACTTGCTTGATGGTTTCTTCAAGCTACGTCTGTATTATATACACATAAAGTGGGCTAAATAAGAAAACATATACAAGAAAATATAATCACAAATTATATGTCTATAATTACTCAATCACAATCCCTAATTGTTGGCATATTCATAGAATATTATTTTAACAATTCTAAAACTCCCTCTTGAGCTGGAGCATGCATGTTGTAGGCTTCTAGCTTGTTACAAAGATACTCAATCCTTGAACATCTAAAAGATTTAGTTAAGATATCTGTTAACTGATCATTTGAATTAACAAAAGAAGTAGCAATATATCCTAACTCAATCTTTTGTCCGAGGAAATGACAATCTATTTCTATATGTTTTGTTATTTCATGAAATACTGGATTAGAGGCAATATGAAGAGCGGCTTGATTGTCACATATTAATTTCATTTGTTGGATCTCCTCACATTTTAATTCTTGAAGAAGCTGTTTTAACCATATAAGCTCACATGTCGTCAAGGCCATAACTCGGCATTCTGCTTCTGCACTTGATTTGGCTATTACATCTTGCTTTTTATTTTTCCAAGATATTAAATTACTTCCAATCATAACACAATACCCATAAGTAGATCGTCTGTCCGAGGGAGATCCTGCCCAATCTGTATCAGAGTATCCTACGACTTGTAAGTTACTTTTGTCTTCATATAACAAATCTTGTCTTGTACTACCTTTGATATATCTGAGAATGCGGATTACTGTATCCCAATGGCTATCACAAGGAGTTTGAAGAAATTGACTAACCACACTCACAGCAAAAGATAAGTCTGGTCGTGTAATCATGAGGTAATTGAGCTTTCCAACCAGTTTTCGATATCTACCAGGATCTTTGAGAGGCTCCCCCTGTCCAGGAACAAGTTTCACATTTGGATCCATGGAGTATCCACATTTTTGCGACCTATCATACCTATTTCTTCCAATATATCCAAGGCATATTTTCTTTGTGAAATATTAATGCCTGTCTTAGACTGTGCCACCTTAATCCCAAGAAAAAATTTCAACTTTCCCATATCTTTAGTTTGGAAATGACTGAACAAATGCTTTTGGAGTTGAAAAATTTCATCATGATCATTATCTGTTATGACAATGTTATCAACATATACCACCAGGTAAATGCAATTACCATGATTTCCATGGCGATAGAATACTGAGTAATCAGCTTAACTATGTTTCATTCCAAACTGTTGAATAATTGTACTGAATTTTTCAAACAATGTTATTGGAGATTGTTTTAGACTATAGAAAGATCGACGAAGTCGACATACTGGACCAGACTCCCCCTGATCAACAAAATTAGGTGGTTGCTCCATATAGACTTCTTTAGCTAACTTACCATGAAGGAAAACATTTTTAATATCTAGTTGATAAAATGGCCAATGATGAATAGCTGCAAGAGAAATAAAGAGTTTGACATAGGCAATCATCGCCATAGGGGAAAAAGTATCACCATAAACAAGTCCAAAGATTTGAGTGTATCCTTTGGCAACCAGAAGTGCCTTCAAGCAATCAATTTTGCCATCGGGTCTAATCTTGACAGTATAAACCCAACGATAACTAACAGCAGTTTTGCCTGGTGGCAATGAAACCAATTTCTAAGTGCTATTATCATGAAGATCGGTCATTTCATCAACCATAGCAGCATGTCATCCAGGGTGAGATAGTGCTTCATTCACATTCTTTGGTATGGAAATATTAGATAAATTTGAGACAAATGCATAATATGAAGGAGATAAACGATGGTAACTGAGGAAATTATAAATGGGATGTGGATTGCGGGTGGAACGCGTACCTTTACGAAAGGCAATGGGAGGCAGTGTAGGAGTTGAAGGCACGACCGCTATAGGAGGTGAAGGCATGATGTAGGAGCAAGAGATGAGTCACTTGGTAATGTACCTACATCATCATAATAACAAATTGGGGATGAGGACGGCGTGAGTAAACTTGTAGAGGTCGTGAAGGAATTATTTCTAGAATAGGGAGAATGAGAGCAACTAGGGCTTTAGGAATGAAATTTTATTTATCTTGACTGTGAGAGAAATATGGAGATGTCTCAAAAAAGGTTATATCTATTGAAATAAAGCACTTGTGTGTGGTTGGGCCATAACATTTGTAGCCTTTTTGGAGATGAGAATATTCTAAGAAGATGCATTTGATGGATTTAGATTGAAGTTTATCTTTGCCAGGAGTAAAATTATGAGCAAAACACGTACAATCAAAATTCTGAAGGGGAAGACTATAGGTATTTTTATTTAGAAACAAGATTGAATGAGGACTTTTGTTTTGTAATATGGAAAAAGGCATCCGATTAATCAAATAACATGCTGTAAGAACATCCCCCCAAAAATGAAAAGGAACATGACAATGAATGAGTAAAGTGTGGAATGTTTCAATAAGATGCTGATTTTTTCGTTCAGCTACACTATTCTGTTGTGAAATATGAGTACAAGATGATTGATGGGTAATATCCTGAGAAGATAAAAACTGGGTAAAAGAGTGAGAAATATTCTTTAGCATTATCACTAAGTAATGTTTTAATAGGTAGTCCAAATTGATTACGAATGTCAGCATGAAAATTTTGAAATATAGAAAAGACTTCAGAACGATTTTTCATTAAATATAATAAAGTACACCGTGAATAATCGTCAATAAAAATAATAAAGTAATTGAAACCTAAAATAGAACTAACACGACTAGGACCCCATATGTCTAAGTGAACAAGTTCAATATAGATGTGGCCCTATTATTGACATGTTTAAGAAAAGAAACACAGAGTTTGTTTACTTAATTGACACGACTCACATTCAAAAGAAGACAAAGTAGAGAAACGAGGAACTAGTTGTTTGAACTTTGTAAGACTTTGATGACCAAGCCGACTGTGAAGGAGTGCAGCGGAAGCATCGGAAGTGAAGGCAACGGTGGTTTTTGGGGTAGAGAGGTAGTACAGTCCTTGCGACTTATATCCTACTCTAATCATCTTCTCCGTACGACGGTCCTGCACAAAAAACAAAGTCAGCCAAAAATAACACAATGCATTTTAATTGTTTTGTCAGTTTACTAATGGAGATCAAATTATAAAGACACTCTGGGGTAAATAAAACCGTGGTCAAAGGAACTGAAGGTAGAGGCTGAGTTTCTCCAATTCCTTTAATCACAGTTTGAGAGCCATTAGCTAATGTGACAGTAGAAAGATTTGGAGGAGAGGAAAGGTGAGAGAAAAGTTTCTTGTTACTAGAGATATGATCAGAAGCACCATAATCAAGTACCCAAGAATTATCATGTGCTACTTTGGTTAAATAAGTAGTGGAAATGCCAGAATGAAATGATTGTTGAGCTTGCTGTTTGGCGGCTTGGAATTGTAAATATTCACTGTAATCAGATCCAGTCAATGTAATGGAACTGGGTGTTTTATTAGGTAATGGAAGGAGTCCATCTCCACCATTCTGGACTAGATGAGCAACATTGCGGCTTGTGAACTGATTCTGAGTAACATTTTTGCCTGTATTGATGGACTGATGTTGCGGTGGTCGGCCATGTAATGACCAACAAGTGTCTTGAGTATGACTACCTTTGTCACAATAAGTACAATGTGATTTTGAATTTTTCCCTTTCCATTTTTTGTTATCACCATTACCCTGTTGATTTTGAACAGCTAACACAAATGATTCAATTTCATTAGTGTTAGAAATAAAGATACGTAATAAACGTGCACATATATCTTCCAAAGTAGGGATGGTTGAATTTGTCAAAATTTGATTTCGTACAGGTCTGAGATATGGTCGTAATCTAATTAAAGCCAAGATCATAATGAATTTATTCTTTTGTTTTTCCTGTTCAACATCATCAAATATGGGCATGATAGAGTCAAATTCGTCCTTTAAGGTTTTTTTCTGTCCAAGGTAACCAGTTATGTCTTGGTGATTTGGCTGGAGGTGAACTAAATTGGACAATTTTATATATTCGTTGTATATTATTAGTATACAACGTTCGAGCTTTAGTCCAGACTTTGCAATAGGTTTTACAAGATTGAAATAAGATAAGCAGTTTTGGGTCAAGGGAATGCCATAATAAACTATACAATTGTGCATCAATTTTAGTCCAAGTGACTTTGTCTTTTGTATCTATATCACTAGCATTTTTGGTAAGATGGTCATCATATCCTTGACCCATAAACCAGAGTTCTACTGATGTTGACCATGACACATAATTGCTACTGCCTTGCAATTTTACAGTAGTAATATTTGGGGAATTAACAATAGAAGAGAAAAGGGGTTTAGCATCTGGGTTTGAAGATTCTCCAGTAGCGGCTATTAGTACAAAAGAATTAGAAAAACCATTTAACAGCCTGAAAATCACCAAATAAAACCGAAAAACCGTTGGTCAGTCCGAAAACTAAATGGTCAGACCAAGAAACCAATGGTCAGATCGAAAAACTATTGGTCAGACCAAAAATCGACTAATCAGACCACTTAGCAGCTTGGTAACCACCAAATAAAATAAAAATACCATTAGTTAGACCAAAAACCGAACGGTCAGACCGAAAAATTACTGGTCAGACCAAAAATCGACTAATTAGACCGAAAACTGTATGTTGCCTGAGAATCTGAGCACTGGGTTGTGCTCCCCATGACTGGTGAACGTCGATAAGCGGAAATCCGAGAGCCAAAGACCACCAGAAGCTCTTTGACGCGCTGACGCGTGTATCGAAGGGTGACTGACGGTGGTGACTCGTGGACGTTGTCGACGAGGGTTCCAGCGACGATCTTTTGGTTCTATGGTCACCAGAAGATGGCAAGTCTCCCTGTGAATTCAAAAACTCAAGCTGTAATCTGGGTTTGGAGTAGACGGTATCGAGACACTGTTTTTGAATCTGGGTTTCGGGACACTGTTTATGAAGTCGGGATTGTTTATATGTGAAGGAGAAAATTGAAATTGGGAACAAAGAAGAAGAAATCAGACCAATTTAGGCTATAGAGAGTAGAAGAAAGAATATAGAAAAGATGATTGAAACTTAACTTGATTGATTGTTTCTTTAAGGTAGGTCTGTATTATATACACATAAATTGGGCTAAATAAGGAAACATATGTAAGAAAATATAATCACAGATTATATGCTTACAATTACTCATCACAATCCCTAATTGTTAGCATAATCATAGAATATTATTCTAACAATTCTAACAGGATCAATAATACTAAATAGGAGAATTAATAATATGAAGTAAACCCTACATAAGAAGATATCAAAAGGTGATGAAAAAAGCATGCTGAAACCAAATCAGAGGATGAATATGAAATTACACAGTTTCAACAAGTATTTTAAACTCGTAGTCAAATAATTCTTTTATACAAATTCATGAATTTGCTCTTCATTCAACAAATCTATCTTTATTCAGTGAATCTCTCTTATACATTATCAGAAACATGTAATAGTTGTGATGGCCTGAGTTGTCGTAGATCTCTTTTGAAGAAGAGCCCCATAAGAGTTGAGAAATCCTTCATGGGGTGAATACAACTTTGAATTGCACTTCTTCTATTTTTATGGTAGCATTTGAGTTGTCTCCCAATCTTTTTCAATTGACACACTTGACTAGATAGCTCTGGGGGCCCAGCTTCTGACTCTATCAGGCAGTGATAGCCCTTACCCTCTCCTACCATGCCTCCCCAAGAACCCATTTTACAGGATTTTGCAAGCCCATAAAAAAAAAATGGGGATGCTTCACAGAAGACCAACAGAGATGTGACAACAAGTGTTTCATATTTCACCTCGTAACTACACATTTCTTTCTTTGTGCCCCACGAGAGAAGATTGGAGCAGTAATCATCTGGTCAAGTAGCTTTCATTTTATTAAATAGTCTGGTAGGGGTTTCATGGTACTGGTTGGGGTAAGATAAAGAGTATAGCTGGATAGTTTGTGGTAAAGAACTAGGATGTTTTCTCCCATGTGGATGACCCCTCCTGAGTCCTAGGTCGTGTAAAATGTTCTGGTCTCAGCCTGGGTCCTTGTACACTGAAGATGTTGTCCACACAAGGATACTGTTTCAGAAGGATGATTTCTTTTTCAGGTTGCCTTTTATCTTATGTTCCTTGCATTTATCTTTTCTGAAAGATGGGCCTTACCTAAAATTAAAATATCTCAAAATTCTACTCGTCCAGATGCAATTAATGGAATTCCTAAATAAAAAATAAATCCCTAATTAACAAGGAGACTTTCCCTTTGACTAAAATACCACTCCTTTTGAAATAGGATTTAAGATTTAACCTAACCTTAAACCTAGGTTTTAAAATTTGGTATTCCTTTTTATCCATCCAACAGATGTTTCATCATTCGGGATGCCTTTTCGATGCTTTTCTCGAATGGATGTTGTTTCTTAATCATATTTATTGTGAACTGTTTAAACACATTTTGCGAATCCATTTTAGGTCAAGAGAATTTGTTGGTGTTATTTATTTATTTGTTTATATCCATGCATGCTACAAACAAAAATGATTTATAATTTTCTACTGTATGCTGAAAAGCATGAAACTCATAATATTTACTGTCTTTTGAAAAAAAAAAGATTATCAAGTTAACTTGTTTGAGAATTTAGTGCACAAATGATGGTTGATGCATTTTCTTTTGCAATACACCAAATTCCATTGCAGAAACTGAGAAAATTGTTGGTCGGGCTAAAAATCATTACCTGTCATCTTGCCTGCTTCCATCCATAAAAGGAGAAAGATTGATTTTGCCTCGTGAAAGGTATGAATTTTTCATGCTTGTTTGTTAGCCAATGTTTTATCACCTTGATTCTGATTGCTGTTTTTTCTTTTGAAGTCTTGAAATTGCAATTATGAGGTTGAAGGAGCAAGAAACATCATCTCAAAAGGTGTCATTGAATTTGAAGGCACGTGTTGGCATTCAATTTTCTGATTCTTTGGAACTGTTGAAAGCTTTCTGTATCATCCTATTTCTAATGCATTGAAATTTCAGCAGAACCTTGCAAAGGATGAGTATGAGAGCAACTTTGTTTCAGCTGTGGTTCCTCCTGGTGAAATTGGTGTCCAGTTTGATGATATAGGTGCTCTTGAAGATGTAAAGAAGGCATTAGATGAACTTGTCATTCTTCCTATGAGGAGACCAGAGCTTTTTTCTCATGGAAATTTACTGCGGGTAGTGATTTTATTCATAGTATTACGAGTGAAATTGATGGAATTGTTTTCAATGTATGACTCTGTCAAGTTTTCTTCCAGCCTTGCAAAGGAATATTACTTTTTGGGCCTCCTGGAACTGGGAAAACCCTTCTCGCCAAAGCACTTGCAACAGAGGCTGGTGCAAACTTTATCAGCATAACTGGTTCAACTCTTACATCAAAGGTATTCTGAAAAATTAATGCTGCATCAACTTAATTGAATTTTGATTTTCCAAAATTAATATTGCAGCCTTGCTCCATATTTGTAATGCAATTCCTTAATCTAGTTTACATTTTTCACAATCTGGTGCCTTATTCTTTATCTGAAATGATTTCAGTGATAACAACATGGATAAAACAACTTCCTCTCCTCTCAGATAAGAGGATAAACATTCACTTATAATGGAAAATAGATCAAAACCTGTTCCGTTACTTGTTAGAAAATGGAACAAACATCTATTAAGCCTTTGTTTTAAGGTGTTGATAATAAGAAGTTCATATCATTTACAACTGGATAACTTATGGTTGTGACTTGAGATCTTGTTATTCTTTCCCTTCTAAATAATTAGCACTGAATAAACAGTGCTTCCTTCAGACTGCCAGGGTTTATTGTTTTAACCAAATAGGCAATCTGTATTCATACAAATTGTTAAAAAAAAAACCCTTGAGCAACCAGTTTTTTAATCAATTAAATTGCATTAGTAATTGCTGGATTTTTTTTTAATTCTTATGAATCAAAAACCTTCGTTAAAAGCTGATAACTTGCAGAATAAATAAGCGACCATCCTTGTATATTTCCAAGCATAACCAGTCATGTGAACACAATGTTATGAACAGTCATCTGATGGTTATAGGAACTTGACAGTTTGCAGGTATCATTAACTTTATTCACAACAATGATTTCAAATGATAAATCTCAATGTATCCAAAATGCCAAACAAGAAAGATATACTTGAAATCAGCATTTCTGCATGACAGTTACTGTTGCCCCATTTTTTGTTCTTTAGAAAAATTACTTTATAAGAATCATTAAGTGGAAGAAAATGATACGTTAATTTGTTGAATGATTAATTATAGGAACAGAAAAGCATTCGAGGGTTTTTTTTTTTTGTCTCGTAAGAAGTTTGCCGTATTGCTTTGTGGTTGCACATGTGATACTTATTTTCCTTTTCTTCCCCATACAGTGGTTTGGAGATGCTGAAAAGCTTACAAAGGCCTTATTTTCCTTTGCCTGCAGACTGGCTCCTGTGATTATTTTTGTTGATGAGGTGAGTTTCTGTTGGATTTTGGGAGGGTAGAAAACTCTTAAAGACAGACTCAACACACACAGCAACAGGTTCTGAATTTCAAACCTCGAGAAAATGGTGCAATTTTCATTGTTTGCACTAACTCTTAAAAACATGAGAGTTTACTTAAATAAATACAAAAGAATGGCCTTAACACAGCCCCATACCTCAGCCATACGCTACTTTTAACCATACTAACCCATTCTTAGCTTTTCTAACTTACAAGTAAGCTAACTTTCTACCTATGCGCACTAATGTACCTGCTGGAACAGCAAGGACTTTGACAGAAACTTGAATACAAGTTTTCCCGAACATGTCAAACAACTAGGAAGTAGTAAGGAAATTCTCAATCTTCAACACTCCTCGGGAATTTTCTTTAATACTCCAAACATTTCTCTTGGAGTCTCAAATTTTCCCTTAGGATATGATTTGGTTAAAATTTCAGCAGCAGGTCGCTTTCCAAATTTTCTTCTGTCCTCAGCAGCTTCTCCACCAAAGCCTGCTGCTGGCATTTAACCCTTGAAGCTTTTTCATGATTATTAAATCCAAACAGAACAATTCTTGCTAGAATTTGGTCTTAACAACCTGCAAAGAAGAGGGACCTCATTTTCTGAATCAAAACAGAAACTAAATACTGTTTTCTTGAACCTTTCCATGAATTTTTGGGAACCACATAACCTAGACTTGTATTTTGACAACTTATTTTTTATTTCCTCTTCACTTGACTCTTTTTTCATAATTTAAAACATTCTCATGCATTTCAAAGACATTAACACTTTGATTATCCTAATCAAAGTTCTAAAGAAATCTTCTCCTTGAAAGTAACTCTCTTCCTTTGAGAGCATTCTTGGATTTCTTCAAGAAAAACTCACAATTGATGGCACATGGCCCTTCTCCACAAACTTTAACAAATTTTTTTTAGTGGTTTTTGAACATGACAAATCCCTCAACACATTTTTTGCTGTTTTTGGACCTGCCTGGGTCCTTCAGCAACCTAACAGGCTAAGATTTTTTTTTTTTTCACTTTCACATATCGAAAAACATACTTCTCACATTTGAAAATGAGTGGGATTTTCACATAGACACAAATTTGATGAAGCCATACTTCATTTTGAACCAATGAGATGAAAATTTAACTATCTGTTGGATTGAAAAAAGAAGAGAGACTACAAACAAAGGACTAAATACAGACAGAAAGAGCTGAAAATCAGGATCCTTTTTCCTTTTTTTTCCCCTTCATTTTCAACACTGGAATTTCTTTTTTTGGCTGCACTCTTTTTTCCTTTCATCAACAAACCCTTAAAGATCATCTAAAGCTCCGATAGCATGTTGGATTTTGGGAGGGTAGAAAACTCTCAAAGACAGACACAACACACAGCAACAGGTTCTGAAATTTGAAACTCAAGAAAATGGTGCAGTTTTCATTGTTTTCACTAACTCTTAAATACATGAGAGTTCACTTAGAATGAATACAAAATAATGGCCTTAACACAACCCCATACCTCAGCCATACATTAATTTTAACTATATTAAACCAATACTTGGCTTTTCTAATTTTTGTTTTCCCTCCAATGACATCAAACAACTAGGAAGTAGCTGAGGAAATTCTCAATCTTCAACAGTTTCTCTCTCATTAAAACTTGGGCATTATATCTTGGTGGTTTTATCATTAAGATGCAGCTTATCATTTTTTTGGTTCAATTGCTTTTACATTTGGAGCTATTTTTTGTACTGGATTCTGTCTACATAGGTTGACAGTTTGCTTGGTGCTCGTGGTGGTGCTTCTGAGCATGAAGCTACCAGAAGAATGAGAAATGAATTTATGGCAGCATGGGATGGATTGAGGACAAAAGACAGCCAAAGAATTCTCATCCTTGGTGCCACAAATCGGCCATTTGATCTTGATGATGCTGTAATTCGCCGCTTACCAAGAAGGTGAGATCACACAATAAAATTTATATTTTTCTTATGTGGGAGTGTTTTAGAATACAGATTTGGTGGTATTTTTTTTAATGTAAATTTTTCTCATGGATCCTCTGTGTTTTATCTGCTGCTATTTATTTCAATGAAAATGTTGCTTATGCAATAATGTTGGTTTGCTGATTAGAATATATGTGGACCTACCGGATGCTGAAAATCGAATGAAGATTCTGAAAATATTTCTTGCACAAGAGAATTTAGAACCTGCATTTCAGTTTGACAAACTTGCAAGTGCAACTGAGGGATATTCTGGCAGTGATTTGAAGGTAATGTACTGATAGTTAAGAGTCAAAATTGAGATTATGTTTTTCTAATGTCTCATACATTGTCATACTCTTGTTCTGTAGAACCTCTGTATTGCTGCAGCATATAGATCAGTCCAGGAACTTCTTGAAGATGAAAAGAAGGTACATCGTCCATCTAATAGATTTTGAACCTGTTGCATTAGTGCTTCTGCACTGGGCATAGTCATACTTCCTCAAGTGCTTGTGTTACAATGATTATGCTGGACAAAATTCTGTAATTTGATAGTTTAATCTTTAGTTGCAATGATATGTTTGCTCTTCAATTTTCACATGTTCATGCCAATCTGAAAGTTGGGGCATGTCTTATTAGCTCCTAATAGCTGTTTTCTGAATGCAGAGTAGTAGGTTAACTTGAATGTGTAATAGCATTTTTTAAGAAATGGAAACAAGCAAACAAGTTGATATATGATGCGGGGACATTTTTCTTATTTTATCTATGATTTTAATTCAAGGGATAGTTCCCCCTAAAAAAAAAAAAAATGAGGTATAGTTATTTTTTAAAGTTCTAATTATTGTTTTTAGGGTATGATTTTACCATTTTATTTTACTAATAAAATCATTTAAAAGAAAAAAAAAAGGAAGGTCAAAGCTGGTTCATTTTATTCTGCTTTGTTTTAATGTCTTTTTTTTTTTTTTTTTTTTTTCTTCGCACAGGGTGGTAAGGGTAATGTAGCTTCATCTTTGAGACCACTCAATTTGGATGATTTCATTCAGTCAAAAACAAAGGTAATGAATAAATTTATTTACCATTGGTTTTTGTTGATAGTTATTTCCATTTAACGCAATGGACAATTAATCGAGTTATTTATCTGTTGGAATTTAATCTTGTTTGTCAATTGGCATCTGCTTCCTGTATGTAGGTGGGCCCATCAGTTGCCTATGATGCTACAAGCATGAATGAACTGAGGAAATGGAACGAACAATACGGAGAAGGTGGAAGCAGGAGGAGGTCGCCCTTTGGTTTCTAAAAAGCATCCCGATCAGGTAGTTTGTCAAATATAGATATTCTTTGGGGGAAATTGAGGAAAGAAAGATCCTGTTATGGTGGCTTTGAATTCCTCAGACGAAATCTCCAGTTGGCGACAAGTGGGGGATGCACAAGCTTTGTATGATACAAATATAATGAAATGAAAGCATGCCATTGAACCTTTCCCCCAATTTTGCAGGCCAATGTCATGCATTGTACACATTAATAGTATAACATCTCATGAAAAAGAAATTGAATTTGTATAAAGTGAGCATTAGCAATTTTCAAGTGTTTTTTCAGATATTTTTATGCTTAAATTAAGTAATAAATTAATTTTTATAGCGGTCTCTTTCTTCGTGGCCTTTGTAGTGTATAATCTCAATGTAATTGATTGTGGTAGATGGGTAGGATGGTCATCAGGTATATAAACTATTGCTAATTTACCTTTTAACTGTAGGCTGGTCATTCTGGCCAGACTGACTCAAGGTTGGATAATTAACTTCAATTTTGGAACGTTTAAAGGTTTATTTTAATTTTAATTTTTATGCTGGTGTTGGATTCAACTAATTTTAGATGGAAATTTGGCTCAAAGAATCAAATCTTCGTCCAAATTAGGTAACCCAATCAATTCATAGTATATGACAATAAATATGCAATCATATAACATACAAACTATTTAAATTGCAAAAGGGGTAAGAGATAATATTTGTTTACATCTCATGCTTCTATTTGAATATACTTTTGTGCAAGTCAAGAATGATCAATATTATTCTATTGTGGTTTTCTACCATTGTTTCATTGTTAATGCATTTTATCATTTGTTTTCTTCATATTGTTGAATATTTCATAACTTTTAGTGCACTGTCTATATGTAATTCCATTTTTATATACTCCATATATATATGCTTTGTTTGCACCATTATTCAATGCACTATTTCTTCTATGTGGAGATTGATAAACCATCTTTACTTCGTCATTCTATTTAAAAAATATTTGCATAGAAGAAACAGAAAAATGCATTTTTGATATCATTTTTTACTTTGGGTCCTTTTAGGTTAGCATTAAGAGCATTCAAATCAATATATCCTAGATGTAATTTTCTAAAATAGCTTCTATAGTTTGTGTGACCAAATCTACTACAATAATGACATCTCATGTGATGAAGAAAATCATTTCTTAGCCTAAATTGAGGTCTAGGCCTATAGTGTGTTCTTAGTCTAGTGTATGCATATGAAAGTCTTCTTTGACCCCATACCTTAGGTATGTCATTTTTAGATCTTATGACCTTGGGTAGAGGCATATATGGGACATGTGTAGTGGAGCTAAATGACTTAGCAAAAGTAGTTTTAGAGGAAGAAGATATATCAGTTTTATTGTATCCAAGTCCAAACTTGATAGTTGGATACTTTTGAAACTCAAGAATTTTATCAAGCTTTTTTTTGCCTTTGCAAAGTTTAGACATAGATTCATCATGTGAAATTAGTTTATTTTTCAAAATTTCATTTTCTGTACTAATTTCATTAAAATTATGAGTTTCTTAAAGGATAGTCTTTTCCAATTCACTTTTGGAGGCATTTAATTTACCCATCTCATCTATATAACTATCACATGCACAAAATTTTATTTGACATGGTTCTCAAATTATCATATTTACTTTGTAATTTATGGTATTTTGAAAGCAATGATTCCATCATTTGCATAACACCATCATCATTAGTGAAGTTCGAATTACTCAACTCACTTGAAGAAGTGTCCTCATCTATTGCCATGAATCATAGGTTAGAACCTTCAT
Organism: Aleurites moluccanus; assembly: GCA_948193065.1. Lineage (NCBI taxonomy): Eukaryota > Viridiplantae > Streptophyta > Magnoliopsida > Malpighiales > Euphorbiaceae > Aleurites > Aleurites moluccanus. Next base: position 38,757 of record CANXYC010064834.1, read on the forward strand.
CCTTGCTTTCCTCATCATCATCTGAATCACTTGAGTCATCCGAAGTTGCCGTCAAAACTTTTTTCTTGAAGTTCTTATTGTTCTTTAGCTTTGGGCATTCTGGCTTGTATGCCCCACTTTGTCGCATTCGAAGCATTTGACTTGATTGGGTCTTTGATTATCTTGCTTCACAAATGACTTCTTGTATTTCTCTTATTTCTAAGGATTAAATTCCTTATTCTTATTGTGAGCATAGCCATGTCTTCATCATCCTCCTCCTTGTCACTTCCACTTATAGATGTCTCTTTTGAAGCAATGACAGCCAACCTCTTTTTATTTTCTTCAACTTTTTCTTGAAATAAAGTGATCTTATGAGTAACTTACCCATCAAATTATCGGTTGGTAGGATACTCAAGTTGTTAGCTTCCTCTATGGAGGTGACTATTGCTTCCAAATCTTAAAATAACTCACATTTATTATTTTACAATTAATAAGCTCTATAAGGCATAAATATGAATGATTTGGTGTAATAGTTCAATGAATGCTTTACAATGGTTGTTCTCTTACTTTTAAACTTTCCACAAACTCATATTTATATTCCAACAAGAAATATAGTTGTTTCACCCTCTTAAATACAGTTGTACTTGCTTTCTAATGGTTAGTTTTTTTGTATGTAACTGCAGATTCGCGCCCGCAACTAATTGGTAGCGGTTGTAACTTCTTCGATATAGAAACTCTTCACAGTTAGCTACCAACTTTCGCCTTAGCAAATTCTTCGTGTCGCGTTTGTGACTGCAACAGTTGTGCCCTCGAATATCGCCCATCCTGGGACTGAAGCTACTGCCCAGCTGAGATCCTCTTAGTCACGCCTATGACTAAAATATTCGCACCCGCGAATATCACCTCAACCTTAGACTTGGCTTTCACCTTCGCGCCTACAACTTGATTGATAGCAGCTGTGAATCAATGGTAGCACCTGCTACTCCAATATTTGCATTCGTGAATATTGTCCTATTTGGGATTGAGCTTTTGCCACTCACTGGACTTTTTAGTAATGTCCATGATAGACACATATGCGCCTGCGACTCTTGTGTCGCGGTTGCGACTTTTCCAGTAGCGCCCGCTACTTCTTCATTTCCTGCAGCTTGAAATTTGATGATTTGTTTTATGCATTTTTCAAAGTATGCTACCCCTTAGTATGTGCACTTCATGGCTTCACTTTATATCATTTTTTTCAATGTCAATATAAGTTCCAATTTGAACTTTGCCATTAAAGTCTTTCAAATGTGTTAAACCTATGATTTAACAACGGTCATGATTTTTCATGCCTTAACCAACTCCAACAAATTTTTTAGCATGATTAACACATTGGTTTGTTTTTTATCATCAAAATCAATATCAAACATAATGGGATCCAACGGTACATATCATAAATAATGAAGCTGGGTGCTAGCCTTCATGCTTATTGTACCTTAGCTTTAGAGGAGCTTAGAGAGGCTACAAATAACTTTGATGAATCAAATTTAGTTGGCAAAAGTGATGCTTCACATAATAAGGTAAGGCAAATGATTCAGAGTCAACTTGTTTGTGTTGTAATTTGTAAGTATATGTAAAATGTATGATTCTAGATTTATAGGGGCAAAATAAATGATGGAAGTATGGTTACTATTAGAAGCTTGAAGATGAAGAGAAAACATTGCCAGACCATTACACACCACATTGAGCTGATCTCGAAACTCCGGCATACACATTTGGTCAATGCACTTGGACATTGTTTGGATTGCTGCCTGGATGATTCAACCATCACCACTATATTTCTTATTTTCGAGTTTGTTTATAATGAGACCCTTAGACTACATCTCTATAGGTAAATTAATGACAGTCTTTGTGTTTAATCATTTAATAAAAGTCTTCTCTTTTTTTCTAATTAATTATTTGGCAAGAGTAGTAGGGAAAAAACTGACTTGGAAACAAAGAATAGGAGTTGCTGTTGAAGTTACAAATGGAATAAAGTTCCTGCACACAAGAGTTTTTCCTTTTGTGTATTTTAACAATCTCAAAATAACAAATACTATATTGGATCATCATTTTCATTTAAAGCTCGACAATTATAACCTGTCACGTCCCAAAATTGAAACATAATGGTCATAGGATTCTAGAACAGCCAATGGCTACTGACACCCATTGTCACATACTAAAATTGGAACATGACGGTCCTAGGATGCAGGAACCGCCAGAGGTGACCAACACCCTAGAACCCAATACCATATCCAATATCATCTTTTTATTACCCAATTAATATTATACTATACTGTATTCTGTATTCTATATTCTGCAATCCTGTAATCATTAACTACACATGCCATAATCATATTTAATCTCCATATAATATTATATATCCATATATACAATCTATCTATGCCCACATACAATCTAATGGAACTACTAAAATTAATTATATAACACAGAGTTAAAATAATTATACTGCCAAAATAAATTGCAGGATTCCACAGAGAAAGATATTCTGGAATCTGCCTTATACTCCTGACCTGAAAAATGTTAAACAACTACAAAATGAGTATAAAAATACTTAGTGAATCTAATATACATCATATCATTAATAAAAGAGTTGGGTAAATAATAAAATAACAGATAATAATTATTAGTTAACAGGGTTGCACACCAAATTACAGAAAAAAAGAAATTAAACAGAAACAATGGTTTATGATCAATAAACAGGTTGTCAATAGACATTTCATATGGATAAGACAGATAATGGGCCTTAACACATATAATCATTTATAACTCACATGTATAATACATAAGAAAGGCCAAGCCTTATGATTAGGATATACCTTTCCCAGTTAAGGTCCATTATATACATTATACACAATGCCGACGGTATTTACCCACTACTCCGTCGGTAAGATAACTCTATCAAATCAACATATAATCCAATAATAGGATGAAAATAAATTAATGGAAATCAATAGGAGTCAAATAACTTATCAATATTCAAATAGGTTGTAAATAAATCAATCGATACTGTCAATCAAAATATGTAAGCAATTGAAGGTACATATAGAATAACAGTGGACATAGCAATCAACTATGGGTTGGATAACAAAGTAGTCATTCAAGGTCATTTGCGTTGGCACAATTGGCTAGCCAATGTCACTGGCTACAATGGCATTGAAATGGTAGGCCTTTGAGATTTTCATTGAGACATTTTGTCGAATACTTGGTGTGCAACTTTCATAAGGCAATTTGGCAAGTTTTTGGTGTAATATCAATATTGCCCCAATATCAAACAACAAGCTCACAATAAGGACAATACAATAGGTATTTGATTTCCAACAAACAACAATATACAATAGAGCAAATTGGCTTGAGAATTAAAGGGAAAAATCAACAAAATTTCAAAGGAAACAAGCAAAGTAGCATTCGGCCAAAATATGGCCATGTTCAAATGGTTTCCAAACTTCAATTTAAGACATTAGACATGTTATATGATGTATATTAAACTCACTTAAGACTTCCAATTTCCAAGAAAAATTATTTTCCTCCAAAATCTTCAAAGAAGGCAAAAATGATAATCTTGGTCTTCTTTGTTTTCTACACTAAAACTATCATCAAATAAGCTTCCAATGCAATGATTAAACATATTCTAACTTAATCATGCATTAAGATGACTAATCTAGAGTTTGGTTCTTTACATATTCAAATTAGGGTTTGAATTTGGGAATTTTCATCAATTTGAATTAATTGGTGCAATCTAATGCTAAACCCATCTAATTCAACATCTAAAACACTCAATTAACTTAAACAATCAAAGAAATCACCATGTTACCTTATAAGGGTGAAGTAGCCGAAATCCAATGGAGAGGAATTCTTGATTTACTTTGATTTTCTTGATGAGAAATGGTTTGAAATAAGTAGAATAAGGTTGGATTTTAGGTTTTTCTTAAGTTTTCTTCACAAATTAGCTTGGAAAATTGGTGGATGATGGAGATGATAGGTTCGGCCTATATGGAGAAGGAAGAAGAAGATGAGAAATGGATGGTGAAATGGCTAAGTATCCTTTTTATAGGTGGGAAATTATGGAAAATAGGTTTTCCAACCTAAAACTTTAATTATTTCTATTTTTGCCTCGAAACTTTCTGTAACTTATTCTGTCAATTCTGTTCATTTTTAGATTTCAAAGTGGAGGGTGAAATAACTTATTTTTAGCTGTAGTTTAACATCATACAGCTTCCAGAATAATTCTGGGTCCTATACAGGAGGTTTCCCAAAATGTCCCTAAAGTTCCACTTATTTATGACTTTGCCACTCTATTGATTTTTCATCATCTTTAATATTTTTCCATACTTTCTTCATATAATTTACTATTATTATTCTTAATTTTTCATTATCCATGTAACTAAGAAAAATAATCTTAAATTTAATACTGTATTAATTCCTTAAATTTCCTAACTATTTTCGGTGTTATTGGTCCGATTCTTGATAAAACTGCTGATTAACTGCAACATAATTCTAGGATATTACACCCATAGAACTCTTAACATATCCATTTACTTTTTACTATTACTTAATTAATTTCATTCTATTCTGTATTATGTAATTCAGTTACAATTCCAACTCATCATCCATGCAATATACATAATTAATCTCCATATAAAATTATTATACATCATACAACCAACTATATCCAATCACAAATCCATGGGGCTACTAAAATATTACACAAGACAAAGATTAAATATTTACACTGCCAAAAATTAGACTGCTAGTTCAATAGAAGAAGAAGATTTGGAACCTGCTTACTACTCATGACCTGAAAAATATTAAACCACTATAAAGTGAGTATTTTATACTCAGTGAATTCAATATACATAATATCACATTAGGGTTGGATAATCAACAAGATAATAAGATAAAGAAGTATTAGGCAACAGGTTTTGCACACCAGTTAACAAATGGAAAAATATTGAATAGCAACAGTAGGCTGTATCAAATAAACATGTCATAAATATACAAGTCATATAGAAATGATAAATAATGGGTCTTAACACATATAACATATTATAATTCACATGTAAATTATATAAGGCAGGCCAAGCCTTATGGCTAAGACATTAACCCTTCCCAGCTAGGGTCTATGATATTCATTGTACACAATGCCTACGGTATTCACCCATTACCCCATCGGTAAGGTAGCTCTGTCAAATCAACATATAATAAGGTAAAAGAACCATTAATTTAGGTAATTAATCAATAGAAACAAATAAAGATCAAGATACTCATCAATAATCATATTGTTTGTATATTACTCATTCGGTATCAATAATCAATCATTCATAAACAATGGAAGCTATGTTTAGAACAACAATAGGAATGACATTCAAGTAAGAGTTGGACAACAAAGTGGTCAACCAATATCAGTTACGCTGGCACAATTGGCTAGCCAACATTGTTGGTGACGAAGGCATTGGCTTGGTAGGCCTATGAAAGATTCATTGTGACATTTTGTCGAACACTTGGTGTGCAACTTTCCAATAACATTTTGGTAAGGTTTTGGTGGAATTTCAACAATGTCCAATAATCAATCAACAAGCTCACAATGTGGACAATTCAATAAGAAAATCAAATCCAACAAATAACTATACAAAATGGATCAAATTAGGCTTGGAAAATCAAGGAAAATAAAGCAAAATTTCAAAGGAAATGGGCATAATGCATTCGACCAAACTTGGCTTTTCACATATGATTTCCATAATTCATAATATGACTTTAGGCATGTAATATGATGTATATTAAATTCACCTAAACCTTCAAATTGCCAAAATGAAGCTTGTTTCCTCAATTTGCTTCAAAGTAGGCAAAATTGGCAATCATGTTTTCCTTTGAATCTACACCAAAACTATCATCAATTTAGTTTCCAATGGATACAATTAAACTTAATTTAACTTAATTATAGATTATGAAAGCTTAATCTTATCAAACATAACCTAATTAAGGTTTAGAATTAGGGATTTCCATCAATTTGAATAAATTGATGCAATCAATTGCTAATTCCATCTAATTCAACATCTAAAATATTTAATTAAGTTACAAGGATGAAGAAAACATCAAATTACCACAAGTTAGTGATGTGGCCGAAAATCCTAATTGAAGAAATCTTGAAATTCTTTTGGTTTTCTTGATGAAATTGGCATAGAATTAGGTTAATTTGGTGGAATAATCAAGTTTTCTTTGGAAATTGCATGAAATTGGAGGGAGAATTGGGAGGAGTGGTTCAGCCAAGTGAGGGAGGAGAAGAAGAAGGAGAAAAAATGGTGGAAAAATGGCTAAGTATGATATTTATAAGTGGCAAGTTTTGAAAATTAGGTTTTCCATCCCAGAACTTTCATTATTTCTACTTTTGACCCTAAAATTTTTTGTAACTAATTATGTCAATTCTGTTCAGTTTTAGATACCAAAGTGGGAAGTGAATAAGCTTATTTTTAGATGAAGATTAATATTATACTGCTTGTGAAAAAATTCTGGATCCTAGACAGGTGGTTTCTCAAAATGCCCTTGAAATTTCACTTATTTATGATTTTGCCATTCTATTGATTTTCATTATTCATAACACTTTTCCATACTTTCTTTATATCATTAACTATCATTATTCTTAATCTCTCATTACCCATATGACTGAGAAAAATATCTTTAAATTTAATGCTGCACTAATTCCTTAAGCTGAATAATCATTATTGGTTATCAGTCTAATACTAAAGAAAGCTGCCTAGTAATTGAATCAAAATTTCAGGGTATTACATAATTTGTCACTGTTAGCATAAATTAGAGCAATGGTTGCTTATCCGGGACTAAAACAAAGCATTTTGACAAGGTCATTCCTATTAGACATCTTCTGTTTAACCCGTCAATACCTAAAAACAACTTTAAGACTATATTATGATTTTGGTGAATATGTTCAGGGGAAAAGAGAACGACGGTAAGAAAGATGTGTAAGACTTGGGAGTCATCTTACTAGAGATCATTGTTGGAAGGTGTTAAAGAAAATTCAGAGTTATAAGCGCAGCAATAAGCAAAGAGAAAAACAACACAAATAATTTTATGTGATTCAGTTTATCAATAGACTTATGTCCACATTCCTTGAAGGAATAATTTACTATATCAACATTTTACAATTTTTGAATGAAAAAAATTACAAACCCTTTCACAATATCTTCACTCATCTCAAAGGAACTCTACCTATGCACTTTGAGACTCACCACACACCACACAACATTGGGCCAAAGTCTCTTTAATCAACTATTGGGCAAGAGCCAAATGCATACTTGGGCAAAAGTCAAAGACCCTCCTTATAATACTCCTATTTATAATATTACTCACTATCAATTCTAACTCAATAAGAATCCTTATCCAAATAGGAATAACATTAAAATAAGAATTATATTCTATAAAGGAAATAATCTTCCACTCAATTGAGAAATATTATCATACACAAAATAGGAAAAGGTCTTCTTCTAAGTCCCATTAAGATTTTCCATCACAATCCTAACAATCTCCACCTTGACTCAAAATCTCTCAAACATGTAATCTTAAAATCTTTAAACAATCCCAACAATCTCTACCTTACATCATAGTAATCTTCAAATCTTCAAAATCTTCAATTATAAAAACTTCATGTTTGATTTTAGTGCTCCACCTCAATTAGAACTCATTATATATATCATATTAGTTGAATGAATTATCATCATCATCATCATCAATTTTTAGCTTATTCTATCTTACCTTATAGCTTCTTTAAACTCTTCAAAATCTTCTCAAATCTTCTTTCCCTTTTAATCAATGATTTACCATTTACTTGATTTTTCCCTTCTAATTGATGTATCTTCGCCCTTTATCATCTTTTCTATCTATATAAAAAAAAAACTCAACTTCAATATTTTCATCTTTTTTAAAAATAACTATTGAACCAATAAAACAAGAACCAACAACTCTGATAGCCCTTTATCATCTTTTCCATCTATAAAAAATATATCAACTTCAATATTTTTCACTTTTTCAAATAACTCTTGAACCAATATAACAAGAACCAACAACTCTGATACCATTTGTTAGGGAAAATTCAAAGTTATAAGTGCAACAATAAGGAAAGAAGAAAAAACACAAACAATTTTATATGGTCCGATCTCTCAATAGACCTACATCCATGTCCCTCGAAGGGATAATCTACTATATCAACATATTATAATTTTGAACGGATAAATTGCAAAACCCTCTTATAATATCTTCACTCATCTCAAAGGCACTCTACATATGCACTTTAAGACATACCATACAACATTAGGCCAAAGCCTCTTCAATCAATGTCATGTCCCGATTTCATAACGCGACGGTCCTAGGATGCGGGAGATGCCAGAGGCGACCGACACCCGTAAAACTCAGTATCACATCTATCAATCACATACTATATATATCAATTTATAATCACATAATCACACAAACACTATTCATTTTGTTACTCTGTCATTCATTCTGTAACTTTATGTAAATACCATCATCATATACACATTACATATATACTCCAAAATATATGATACACATATATATACAATCTGTCTATACCAATATACAATACCCAGGGAGCATCTAATAAACATATATAAAGATACAGTGTTAAATAATTACACTATCTATATAATACTGCAGAATTCCTCAAAGGAACAAAGCCAGGAATCTGCCTCTACTCTGCACCTAGAAAGGGGAAACAATGAGAGGGTGAGTAAAAATTACTCAGTGAATATAATATGCATCGACCAAATATAATGGCTCAGATATCAATAACAATAAGTAGATATTCAATGAATAATAATCTGCTCATCAATATCAGAATACAATATATGACTGTAGAATCAATAAACAGTACAATGGAACTGTAATCAAGTCAATGGAATATATATCACGTAGATATGATAGATAAGATAGATAGGATAGATATAGGGCCATGAAACTTGTATATCATATGTGTCAAACACATATCAATCTCATATCAATAAACATAAGACCGATTAGGTTTTATGACTAGGACCATTAACCCTCCCCAGCTAGGGTATCATTATACAATGTGCATATTGTCGACAGTATGTATCCACTACCCTGTCGGAGAGGAATCTCTGTCACATCTCATTGGAATCAATAAGAATATGGAACAAGTCAATAGATATCAATGGTATTACGATTAGCAATTAACATTGGAATGAATCAAAAGTTGGACAAATCAAGTCAAAAAGATGGCTCAATTGGCATGCCAATGTCGCTGGTGACGATGGCATTCAAATGGTAGGCCTATGGATGAAATCAATGGTAGGCCTATGAATTTGAACTAGGCATTTCATCGAACACTTGGTGTGCAATATTCAATAGACATTTTGGCAAGGTTTTGGTGCAATATTGAAATTGCCCTAATATCAATCAATAAGTACACAATATATGTTATTCAATAGGCATTTGGTTTTCAACAATAAACAATATACAAAGGATAAAAAAAGGCATAGGAAACCAAAGGAAAAACAAACAAAAACATAAGCAAAAATGCCATCAATGCATTCGGCCAAAACATGGTTTTCATGGTTGGTTTCCATAATTCAATTCAACACATTTGGCATGACGAATGATGCATATTAAACTCACCTAGCACTTCAAATCACTTGAATTGCACACTTTGCCACCAAAGTCTTCAAAGTAGGCAAAAATGACAACTTTCCAATCCTTTGATCTTTACATTAATTCAATCGCATGTAATCCATCTATTAGTCATCAATTAATATAATCGAACCTCATTTAATATTAACTAACACTAATCCAAAGATTTAATTCACACAACTTCAATTTAGGGTTTTCTATTTAGGGAAAACCTATCAAATGCATCAATTGATACAATTAAACACTAAACCCATTCTAATTAACATCTAAAACATACAAATGAAGCATTAAACCAAAGAAATCATATCATTACCTTGATTTGAAGAATGTATTGAAATTCACTAGGTGTTGTATCTTGAAATTTCTTTATTTTCCAAGCAAACCAATGAATCAAAGGTTTGATTCAAGTTTCTTTTGATTTCTCTTAAGAAATTTGCATGAAATTTGGTGAAGAAATGAAAGAGAAACTTTCGACCAAAGTATGAAGAAGAAGAAGAAGAAGAAAAATGGCCAAAATATCTCTAAGGCATGCTTATATAGTAAGTTAAAATTGACAAATTACAAATAGGTCCTTAAACTTTTCATTAATCATATTTTTTTCACTTTTTTTTTGTAATTTATTCTGACAATTCTGTTGAGAATTGGATTCCAAAGTGAGAATTCAAATAGCTTATTTTTATTTATACTTTATTATAAAAATAGTTTCAAAGCCATTCTGAAACTTAGACAATCAGTTTTCCACTATACCCTTAAAAGTTTCACTTATTTATGATTTGCCATTACTTACTTTTTCAGTGTTCCTAAATATTTTTCACCTTTGTCTTTTCACCATAATTACACATATATTTATGTGATTCTTTACCCTTGGTCTGACTTAAAAATTCTTCAGTCGATCGGACTGCTATTTTTCGGGTAGTGTAATTAACACCGACGTTTTTCGGGAAAGTATCACATATGCATTCTAACTATGTATCAAAAATTATCTTTAGTTATTTCGATGATTTCAAACCAATAACTGATAATAATATTGTTCAATCATGATAGTATTTTCTAGGGTATTACAATCAACTATTAGGCAAGTGCCAAATGTATACTTGGGCAAAAGCCAAAGAATCTCTCCTATAATACTCCTATTTATATTATTACTCATTATCAATAATAACTCAATAAGGATCCTTATCTAAATAGAAATAACGTTAAAATAAGAATTCTACTCTACAAAGGAAATAATCCTTCATTCAATTGCGGAATATTCTCAAACACAAAATAGGAAAAGGTTTTCTTCTAAATCCCTTTAGAATTTTAAGTCAAAATCTTAACAAAAGGCCAATCTTGCCCTTGATGAAGTTCTTATCCTAAAAGATCTAGTAAGTTTCACTTTTTCTCAATTTTTGTTTCAAAGAAAGAAATTCAAGCTGCAGATTGTATATAAAATTTTGGCTGCTGAAAATTATATGCAATTACAGGTGAGCATAATAATTGATGAAACAACTAGAAAAATTATTATGGATCCAGTAGTTGGAAGGAATGTGTAGATAAATCTTGGAGGAGAATCATGGAGATATGCATTAGATTTCTTCCAAAGTAGCCATTTGATAGGCCAATGATTGAGGATGTTCTTTGGAACTTGCAATTTGCAGCACAAGTTTAGGAAGACTCCTATTCTCATACCAAATAATGTCTTATCATGTTTTTTATAAACATTTTTCTTCTTAGTCTTCTCATATGCAAATTACTAATATTTTTCTATCTCTGCTATATATCCTTTCCTTACATTCAAAATCACTTTCTTGATTTAATGCTAGTTGTTTTTAGTTGCTTTTATAGTAAACAATTGTCATGTCCCACTGTAGGGGGCATGACGGTCCTAGGGCACGGGTAAACCTAAGGTCACCAGACACCCGTAGAACCCTTAAACATGTCAATCATACATAAACCCATTCAGTAATTTCATACTCCATTTAATAATTATTCATCTTACAAAAATTTTGACAGAGTCTCTTATGTATTTTTAATCTAATTCCCAACATGAATAGTACCAAATTCACATTTCAATAATTTCTCAAAATTCTCAACCTGCATAGAAAATACACTCCCAAGTTTTCACCATCCTTATAAACTCAACTTCACAATTCATTAAAACATTCATAACACTTCTATAATCTTTACTTCATTAACTTATTCACATCATTCGTATTTCATTTCAATTGTAACTTTTATTTAACAAACAGTTATATACACACATAACATCTCTTATAAGTTACACACACAACTACCTACCCAACGGTACCATAGAGCTCTAAGAGTATATAAATATGATTCCTCAAAACAAATAATTACATTGGAGTTCTTGACGTCTTAAGCTGAAGAAAGGGATGACTTAGGAAACAGCCACCACTACAACCTTGTTCCTGAAAAATAATAAATAATTATGAGGTGAGTATAATAATACTCAGTGAGTTAAGTATACATCATTAAACATGAGGGTCAGGTAGATAATAATATGAAGAGTCGATAACAATAATAATATGAAGAGTCGATAACAATTAAATAATAATGAATATGATGAGTAAATGCAAGTAAATAAATTTTGTATATCAAAGGCTAGTAATTTGCACACCAAATGCCAATGATGTATGAAAGGATAAACAATAATAAATAACTTTGGGTAAGGTTGTGGATTTCAATGGTAAGCAATATGGAATAAGCTTGTCATTAGTATTACATTCGCATGTATAATTATGTAGGAAAGACAAATATTGGGCCTTAAATACATATCACATTTAACTTTAGCTTTCATATGTAAATTACGTAAGGCGGGCCATACCTCACGGCTAGGATAAATCCCTTCCTAGCTAAGGTAAACACTATAAAGAGTCCATTGTGCGCAATGCCAACGGTACTTACCTACTATCTTATCGGTAAGATAGCTCTGTTAATTCCACATAATCAGGCCAAAACGGTTAATAACATTATTAAGTAATCATTGGAAACATTACGGTACAATGATATTCAATCAATAAATATGGCTCATTTAACATTTAGGTCAATACTTTTCAGTAACATGTAGCTAGTTTCATTCTTGGTACAAAGATAGATAATCAATAATAATCAATATGGCATATGGTTCAACATTTGGTGTGCATAACATTTAGAGTTCATGGTGGATTCAATCAAACTAAATGTCACAATTCAAGTTCCCAAGGTGAGCAATACAATAAATATATCAATTTCAATAACAATTCAATGGTAATAGATCAAGTTAAGCTTGGTTAATCAAAAGATGATCAAAGGAAATAACAATGAAGTATTTGGTCTAAAAGGAAAAATGCTCAATTTGAATTCAATAATTCAAGTTATGGATAGGCATAATGATATATACACAACTCGCTTTAGCCTTTAACCTTTACAAATTCACTTTACTACCTCACTTAGAACTTCCACTTATATCATCTTCATCATTCGAAGCTAAACATCAATTAAGCTTTAAAATTAGTATTTATTTACATATCACATACTATTCTTAACCTTAGTTTACTTAATACTCATATATTCATTAACCTAGGGTTGTAGCTTTTAAACTTTTACTTATTTTCCTCATTCTAGCAGTCTGTGTTCTTCTACCTATAACTCATGATATACATATCCAATTGCATTGATTTTTTTCCTACTTAATCTAGACATTACAGGTTCTAACATATCTAAATTTCAGACATGTTCAAGTAATACACAATAAATGGTGACATTTTGAGTTCAACTTCATTGTCAGTCCTGCTACCCTGCACTCTAATCCTCATAAAATAATAATCCAATGATAAAACCATATTATAAGAAACTAGATAAGACATAAATAAACACTTTTTTATGTTGAACACTTTACCTAATTCAGTCTCTAATGTTCTATAGAAATAAAATACAGTAGCTTTTTTTCCTAAACCCTTCATCTAAGTCAATCTTAATTTTTACTTAATATTTATTTTCCTACTTTGAATTTAATAAAATCCTTTTACAGAAATATAATGGCAATATATTTACAACTTTCATGTTTAATACTTACACAAATTCTGCCTTTAAGGTTCTCATATCATTAAAACTCAGTAGCCTTCTCTGACTGCCTATCTATCAGTCTGAATAAGTAACACTTATAGTTTAATATATCTTTCCTTACTTTGAATTTTACCAAACCATTTTTCTGGAATATATTTAAGATTTAAATCTACAACTTTCATGTTTTGTATTTTTTTTAAATTCATTGTTTAAGGTTATATAATATAAGCTACAACTTCCTGACCTAATACATGTTACAGAATTTCAAAACCCTAATCCAATATTTAATTGCCTTAATATCTCTTTGCTTACACAACTCAATTAATTCCATTCATTAATTATTCAAACTTTAACACTTATAGAATAAACTAAAGAACCAAGTTTAGGAACTTTACCTTAGATGAATCCTTTCTTCTCTTGTTCCTTCAAGATTGCTTGATATCCATCAAGCAATCTTCTCTTTTTGATTTCTATGGAGGGAGGTTGGAAAAATATTTTGGAAGTGTTCCTACAATTGTGGTTTATCAATCCTTTCCAAATAGCTAGCCCTCTTTTCCATTTATACACCAAAGCCATTAGAAAATCTTGAAAAATGGAGAAAATACAAGAATTTTCTAGAATTAGGCTACTTGTCAATTTTTTCATGGAATGAAGGACAATTAGGTAAATATCATTCTATGATTTCATCCCAATTGAACATTTGGGCCGGCCATCCTTAGATTTTTCTAGGAAATTTGTGAACTAAAATAATAGGCTTGGTGGGTTCCACAATTTTGGATAATTATACTTTTGCCCAAAATTTTTCATATTTATAATTTTTACCACAATTCTTTTCAATTAAGTCATTAAATTCTTCCCATTAAAGTTCTATGAAACCTTACATTACCCTTGGTATCTCCATTCAACTTAATAACTCAACCTCTATCGCTAAAGAATTTTTATACCAGCTTGTTTCAGTAAAACTCCAAAATTGTAAATTTACATCTTCTTGATTTCATTTCTCTTCTATATCCATTTCAATCACCTTTAATATCTTATTTACTTCAATTTATTTTTAGTTAACCTATAATCCATCTAATTTAAGTCATGTGAAAGAGAATTAGTCAAAAGAACTGTCAAAAATTAATTAAAAATAAAAAATCGTCAAATTCTCCAATTCAATATTTCCTCATCACTTCCTTTTTCTTCACTATCCATTTGCCTATTTGACTTTATATTGATCCTCAATTTATTTTTTCTTGATAGTTTAAAATCCCAACTTAGAGTATCCTCAATCAATTATAGTAAAGAACTTCTTAAAAATATTATAAAAATCAATTATCGATAATGCTGCTGTCACGACCCGATCTCGGATAGCGACGGTCCTAGGATGCAGGAGATGCCGAGACGACAGCACCCGTAGAACCCATCAATCACTACCATGCTATCACAATATCGCTACGGAAATATATCTATACTCATCATCAATCAATAGCAATATATATAACTATTCACTCACATAAATACTATTCATTCTGCCACTCTGTCATTCATTCTGTAACTTTATGTAAATACCATAATCATATAATTAAATATCTCCAATATTTCCATACATACAATGTTCATACTCAAAATATACCATACAAAACCCATGGAGCAGCTAGGATATGAACATGTAAAATAATACAGTGTTCATAATATTACACTGACATAAGATCTGCAGAATCCACAGAGAGCCAAAAGAGCTGGGATATCTGCCTCCTACTCTGCACCTGAGAGGGTAAATAGTGAGAGTGTGAGTATATATGATACTCAGTGAATCTAATATGCATCAACAAATAACAGATAATGAAATATCAATAAGCAGTAGGCAGATGAAATAAATGGATCAATATGCTCAGAGTCTCTGTAAATACAGAAGCAAGTACATAATATGACTGTAACTAAACAATCATATCAATAGAATCAATATCAAATGAATGAGATGGAAATGACAGATATAGAGCTATGAAACGCATAGAAATGTATCAAGAACATATTACTATATATATATATGTGTATATAAACATAAGATTGTACATCCCTTCCTAGTTGTCACGACCCAACCTGGGAGCCGCGACGGTCCTAGGGTATGGGTGTTGCCTAAGCTACTAGTACTACGAAGAACCCAATTATCTGTATGACATGGCAAGCAATTCATATAATCAACTCAAATATAGCTTAATATTTCTATACAAATTTCGACAGCATCTCCTCTAATATATGACTATATCCCGCTGTAGAAAATGCAATCAACACTTCCAATATCACTTTATCATCAATAATCAACTCAACACATATCTGTATATCAAACTATATACATCCATAACATAGTTTATAAGAAAAACTATAAGAAATACAACCACACACATATATGTCCCTATTTAAGTTATAGTACCATGTAATCTCTAATACTATACAAATATTTACATATACTGATTTAAGACTCGAGTATTACATGTTACAAGTAGCAAAATTCCAAGGCGAGGATAGATGGTATCAATGGAATTTGAGTCTCTTTGCAGTCCTGAAAAACATAAACAACTACGGGGGTGAATATAAAAATACTCAGTGAATCTATATATATATATAAATGCAGTAGATGTTCATAATACTATGATTGCTCACAAATGACCTGTAGAATCATATAAGATAACAAATAAGGATGAAACAGGTTTCCATATAAATATCCAGTGTATGAGTCAACTCTCATATGATATAACAGGATTGGGTCCAGTGAAAAGTGCAATCGCACTATAATAGCACAATCGTGCATAATCCAATGTACGTAAGTGAGATCACTCCTTACGGCTAGAGAATATGACACCCCTCCCCAGCAAGGGTCCAATGAATACTAGTGTGCACACGGTCGATGAAATTATCTGCTACACCATCAAGGTAGCCCTGTTATAATACCATATGGGTGTGTCTCTATAGAACAATATAAATAGCATAAATATAACTCATATAGCTGTGGAACAATCCAATATATATTCATAATGAACAATAGAATAAATTTGGGTCAAGTCAAAAAAATAGCCGGCGGGACCCAATTGCGCTGCTGCAACTGGCATTCGCCGTTACGGGTCCGTTTTGGGATTTTTGAGTAGTTTCTGGTTAACTATACTATCAATGGATTTAGGTGGACCATGAGATACCATTTTAAATCTTATAGGGAAAAACTAGATGATTAGGCCAAGTGGGGGCTCAATTGGCTTTTTAGGTTTCATTTTATAGCCAGTTAAAGTTTAGGTCGATTTAAGTCGTTTTGGTGGGCTTATTTCGGGGTAAAATGTACTGTTGGTGTTTTTGGATACCAAGCACTAGTTTATCATTCCAAATGACATTTTATAAGATATATGATGCAAATCATGTATGATTATACATATAGACTCACCTTTTATGCAGTTATTCACTTTGTCCTCTAAAACACTACTCACAAACCCTAATCGGCCCGCCGCTCGACACTCCCAGATGGAGTACCCGATGGTTCACCTATTTCCAAATATAACACTCTGGTAAGATATAAAAACATCACAAAACACATTATTCACATCAAAAGTCATCAAGCATACACAGTATACACTATAGACCACACATTATACAATTTACACTTTTTCCAATCCTTTATGCATCAAACACATGTCTATCACCACATTTGACTTACATTTCATATATTCATCACTATTATGCCAAGTTAAGAACTTATATACACTTAACTCAACATTTCATATCAAACATACATCAAATTCCAAGTTTACCTTTCAAGTACTTATATCAAACACCATTTCCATACCTAAACTTATACATTTGCATTATATACATCATTAATATATACTCAAACCCTTCCTTCCTAATTGCTTTAACCTAACACATTAAACCTATAAACTCAATATGGTTTGACCTAGTTAGAATTCATTCCATTCATTCATTTTTCAACACCAATCAATTAAACAACATACATATACATGAAATGCATAACATTTAAGCTTTTAAACCTATTAAACACCAAAGCATAACGTCACTTTTGTACACTACATGATTCGGCCAAACTAGAACTTCCACCAAATGGATTTATTTGCATCAAATGGCTACTAATTCATTACAAATACATCAAATACAACACATTTGAACCAAAATTCCATCAAAATAACACATTTGAATCTTACCTTTTCCTAGTTAGGGTTTCCTTCCAACTTTTGAGTTTTCTTCCAACCTAAACACATATTTCATACTAATTACTATCAAAGAACATCTTAGGATCAAAATTAAACTAAAAGAATGGTAAAATCACTTACTTCTTCAATAGTTCTTTGAAATCTTCAAAGCTTTGATTTATCAATTTTTCTTGATTTTTTTTTTGAATCTAAGGTTATAATTGTGTTTAGAATGATGGAATTAACTAGTTTGGATCAAAAAATGGAAGAAAACAACTTGGTATGACATGGTTCAATGGTGGCCGAAACTTGAAAGGAAGAAAGAGAAAGCTTGGTTGGTGGAAATGGCTAAGGAAGAAGAAGAGGTGGGAAAAATCCACCTAAATATCAAGTGTGCAATCATATATATTGATTCTATGACAAAAATTATGCAACCTAGCTTACTAACCATTTAATTCTTGATCTTTTCATCCAATGGTTTGATTTAGGTTAGCCTAAAATGATACCATACATTTGCATAAACCATATAAGTCCATATTCCTTAGGAAAAGACTATACTACCCCTAGTTCGAATTGGATCCCTATCCGAGTAACTTTTTTCGGAATTATTTTCTACTATTTTTAATCTTCCAACAATAATTCATTTGATCATTATACCTCTATTTTTCATGTCTTAATATTCTTTTTTATCATCAAATATAATGTTAATTTCCATTAAAAACTCAAAGGGTGTGAAATGACCAATTTTTCCCTAGTTCACCAAAAACTCAATTTTACCTGATTGCTTCCTAACAGCCTTTAAACCCCCCTCTATTCATATAAACACATCATATAATATGCATACATGTCAGACTCAAGCATAAACATATAATAATTCACAATATTTAAGTCAAGTTACAATTTCCCCAAGTAACCCTTTATGGTTTACATTCTAGGTTTTAACTAAGGTGTTACACTTGAGGTTGGGTTATCATCAGTTGAGAATTCGAAAAGAGGATGTATCAAATACTACTTTTCGGACAAGATATGGACAATATGAGTTCTTAGTGTTTCCATTTGATTTGACTAATGCACCAGTCGCATTTATGGACTTGATGAATAGGGTGTTCAGGCCATTTTTTTACAAGTTTGTCATTGAATTCATCGATGACATTCTTGTATATTCTAGGAGCAAGGAAGAGCATGAAGAACATCTTTGGATTGTATTACAGACCTTGAGAAAGCATTAGTTGTTTGCCAAGTTCTCTAAGTGCAAGTTTTGGCTCAATGGTGTTTGTTTCTTTGGGTACGTGGTGAGTAAGAAAGGACTTAAAATTGATCCGAAAAAAGTGGATGCGATCCTTAATTGGCCTAGACCCACAAATGTTTCTGAAGTTAGAATTTTATTGGGTTTGGTAAGGTATTATAGGAGGTTTGTACATGATTTTTCTAAGATCGTAGCACCTTTGACCAAGCTTACTTAGAAGCAAGTCAAATTCCAATGTACGAATGCTTGTGAAGGGAGTTTCCATAAGTTGAAGACTTGTCTTACCATGGTACCTGTTTTGGCTTTGCCCTCAGGAGAAGGAGGATATATAGTGTACTGTAATGCATCGAGAGTGGGACTTGGATGTGTACTTATGCAGCATAGTAGAGTGATAGCCATATTAGAGTGATAGCCTATGCTTTTAGATAATTGAGGAAGTATGAGGTGAATTACCCTACGCATGATCTTGAGATGGCTGCAGTTGTATTCGCGTTGAAGATATGGAGACACTACCTATATGGAGAGAAATGTGAGATCTTCACAGACCATAAGAGTTTGAAGTACATCTTCCAGCATAAGGATCTCAATCTTCGGCAGAGGAGATGGATGGAATTACTAAAAGATTATAATTGTGAAATTTTGCACCATCCAGAAAGGGCTAATGTAATGGTGGATGCTTTGAATAGAAAATCTTTGGGAAGTTTAGCTCATATTCAAGTTAATAGGAGATCTCTAGTGAGAGAGCTGTAGAGTTTACATGATATAGGGATTAGATTGGATCTATCAATTATGGGTGTGTTTTTGTCTTATTTTCAAGTTAAACTAGTACTTATTGATTAGATAAGAGAAGCGCAAAATAAGAATCCTCAGTTGGTAAAGATAAAGAATGATGTGGGAACAAAGAGAGCCCCAGGCTTTGTCATAGTTATTGGTGTACTAAGATTGGGTAATAGATTATGTGTTCCAGCTGTGGATAGATTGAGAGATGTGATTCTTAAGAAAGCTCATCATTCTAGCTACAGTATGCATCCAGGTGTAACAAAGATGTACCACGACATCAAAATTTCTTATTGGTGGAATGGAATGAAAAGAGATGTTGCAGAATATGTAGCTAAATGCCTAACTTATTAACAAGTTAAGTTCGAGCATCATAAGCCTTTAGGACTACTTTAAAAGTTGTCAGTGCCATAATGGAAATGGGAGAGAGTGACTATAGATTTTATGGTTGGATTGCCAAGGACTTCAAGAGGCCATGATTCGATACGGGTTATTGTTGATAGATTGATCAAGTCATCTCACTTCTTGTCAATCAAGATGACTTATATGACTTCTCAGTATGCACAAATATATGTCGATGAGATTGTCATGCTTCATGGAGTTTCAGTTTTGATTATCTCAGATAGAGATACTCAATTCACCTTAAGATTTTGGCAAAAATTGCAAGAGTGTTTGGATACACAGCTTGATTTCAGCACAGTATTTCATCCGCAAATGGATGGGCAATTATAGAGGACCATCTAAACTCTAGAAGACATACTTAGGATGTGCATTCTAGACTTTAGAGGAAATTGGGATATTCACTTGCCGTTGATATAATTTGCCTACAATAATAGCTGCCATTCAATGATTCAGATGTCTCCTTATAAAGCCTTGTATGGTAGGAAATGCAGATCTCTCTTGTGTTGGGATGAGGTTGGGGAAAAGTATATCAAAGGGACCAAATTGATAAGATATATGTCAGAAAAGATTCCACTGATCTGAGAGATATTAAAGATATCTTTTAGTCGCCAAAAGAGTTATGTCGATCCAAAGAGAAAAGACCTTCAGTTTTCCATTGGAGATCTAGTGTTCTTAAAGATCTCACCAACGAAGGGAGTTCTATGGTTTGGCAAGAGAGGCAAGTTATCTCTACGATTTATCGGATCCTTTGAGATTCTGTGCAAGATTGGAGAGGTTTCATACAAGTTGTCTTTGCCACGTAACATGAATAGTGTGCATCCAGTATTTAACGTATCGATTCTTTGGAAATACGTTGACGATCCTTCTCATATGCTACAAGTTTCAGTAGTAAACCTTTAGCAAGACTTGACATATGAAGAAATTTCAGTCACCATTATGGACCGAATGATCAAGAGACTACGAAATAAAGATATAACAAGGTTAAGGTCCAATGGAAGAGTACACTTGGGAAAGTGAAGAGAGCATGCAGGACAAGTACCCTCATCTATTCCAAAAGCAAGGCAAGTCTTAAAATTCGAGGATGAATTTTTCTTAAGGTGGGGAGAATGTAATACCTAGTACTTAGAATGTTAGAGTAGATATGTGTTTGTTCATGTTTGTTTGATGAATGTTAGCATGTGTATATTTATATGTGCATGATAGATAATCTAGAATGTTATGTTGAGTATAGATTACGTCTAGAATGATTATATTTTGAGACAATATGAGTTATACCTGATTTTAAGGTGTTAAACATATGTATGTATAAGTTGATTAAGCTTTGATAAGTTAGAATAGAGAAACATGAGAGATTCCCATCAGCAAGCCTTTCATGGGTGTAAAGATTCCTCACGAGCGTGAAGTGTTCTTCATGGCCATAATACATCTTTCACCACCTTGAGAAAAGCTTCTGTGTAAATTAGCCAACTCTTCAGATTTGTCTTCACGAGCGTGAAATATCCCTTCAAGGTCGTAAAGAAGTGTTTTGAACCCAGACGTGAAAAACTAATTTCACAGTCGTGAGGCCCCTCTTCACGGGCGTGAAAGTGTCAGGCCTATATATATGATAGCTCCGTTTTTCATTTCAAACTCTTCAATTTTAAACTCTTCTTCTCCTCTTTCTTCATAAATGGTTTCAACCACGTACCAACTCATTAATATTCATCCTTTAACATTTATTTCATCATAATAACCCAAGAAACAAGGATTTAATTACCAAGAAACACCAACATTTCAAATTTCTCAAGGATTCTCCATTTCTAGGAATTCAAGGTATTTATTCCAAACTCACTTCTAAGTTTAAGATAAGTTAATTAATGGTTATAATAAATGAATATAAGTTATGTATAGATGTTTAAGAGCATTATTAGTAATTTTTATAGATTATAAACAAGATATATATGGATTTAGGGTTTTGGATGAACAGTAGCTATTAATTCCAATCTTCCACATTTCTTTAATAAGTGATTAAATTGATGTTAGAAGACATATTAGTATTCTAAAAGATGATTAGAATCATAAAAATTTACCATGTATGAACATTATTAGGCGTAAACCCTAATTATGAGTATTTGGGGATTTGACATAGGAGAGAAGGACTCAAGGAAATATATGGGATTATTGAATGTACAAGTAATTGAGGGAAATACAAGGATAATTTGCTTTAAGGTAAGTATAAACATTGCATATGCATGTTATTTCCCTGAAATTGATTGTTCAATCCTTCCTAATATACATGTATATGATTCTAATGTTATGAAACATTGTATTGTTAACCAATTAAATAAATTTTCCATGATGTTCTCAAATGACTAATAATTTGCTCCATGTAATCACTTAATATATTGTAAATGGCTTGGTCATTCTTCCTTAGACCAAGCTCATATGAAGCCTATTTGCTAACTTGAATGAATTCATGTTTATATGTTGATGGTCTTGTGACCAATATGATTCTTTGTGAAATCCAAGCTATATGACCTATGATATGTATATGTATAGAACGCTCTTCCTAATGAGAGTAAATTCATTAGTTCATTGTGCACTTTGGGAACCCAACTGATAGGATTTTTATCAGTGTTCCACCTAGAGGGGACTATAAGCTCTAGGCATATGCCCAAAAAAGCATATATATTATGATAAGGTAGCAAGGCTATTGATACATTGTATTACGATAAGGTAGCAAGTCTACTGATGCGTTCTTGTAATATCTTTCATTTTTGGATATTTTACTAATTGTATATTTGTTGAATTAATTGAAGATATAAATGTTTTGAGGAAAATCCAGAAATTTCTTGTTGCAGGGTGGATTTTTGTGAGACTGATTTCTTGATTTTAAAGGAATAATTTGATAAAGTGTAAAACATAAAAGTTATAGATGTATATCTCATTTTTAATTCTATAAAATGGTTCTATAAAAAAATTCCGCGTGTGTGAAAAGTTATGTCCTCTTGACCAGAACCTGTCTGTTCCATTATTTTATGCAAGAATCTGAGTATGTTTGAATTTTCTGGGAATGATTGAGGTTGTTTGAGCCAAAAGTGTAAACATAAAAATTTCCCTTTTTGTGTTGTGTTATTGGATGTAAAATTTCAGGAGATTTGGATAAGTATAACTCAGTGGAGAGTGAAATTTCTCAGGCCTATTCGGATGAATTTTGGGCAGTAAGTCAGGGTGAACTTTAGAGAGTCATAGTTTGTGTAGTTATCATTTTGATTTGAATTTTGGATATGTTAGACTCATGAATGTCTATATTAAGTGACAAAAAGAATCAGGAAGTTTGGATATTTGAAGCTCTTTTGTGAGCAGATTAAATATAAGTTGTTTCAGCTCGGCAGAGACTGGTATTTGCGAGTCGGCAAATGCGAGGTGGCATTTGCGAGCCGGCAATGCTGGCAAGCAAAGTGGTGAAGTGAGATTGCCAAGATGGAAATTGGCGAAGAGGCATATGCGAGGTGGCATATGCGAAGTGGAGTTAGGCGAAGAGGAATTCGGCGAAGAGGCATATGCGAGGTGGCATATGCGAAGTGGAGTTAGGCGAAAAGGAATTCGACGAAGAGGAATATGCAAGGTGGCATATGTGAAGTGGAGTTAGGCAAAAAGGAGTTTGGTGAAGAGGCATTGCCGAGATGGCATATGCGAAGTGGAGTTAGGCGAGGCAAATTGACGAGGTGGCATATGCGAGCCGGCATATGCGAAGAGGAGTTCGCGAGGAGAGTTTGGCAGGCTAGCATATGCGAGGTGATATATACGAATTGGATTTGTGAAGTGGGAATTGCAAGCTAGCTTATGCGAAGTGGCATTGCCAGAGTGGATTGGCGAAGTGGGAATTGCGAGGTGGCATTGCCGAGGCGGATCGGCGAGGCAAGCTGGCGAGAGAAAATTTTGAGGCAGTAGCTTATTTAACCTGTTTCCAGTAGCAATTTTCTTCACGATTTTCTTTCTTCTTCTCTTTGTTCTTCCTCAGTTCTTCTCATATTAGTTCCATTTATTTTTCTAATGCATTAATACTCAAAATTAATGCATTAAATCTCTAGATTATCATATTATAAGGCATTAATCTTTAGTTTCAAGCAGATTTTCTTAAGAAAATCAATTTTGGAGAAATAAGGTAAATTTTCTTCAAATATCATTTTCTTTTAGATTAATAAATTATGGTAGTTAGAATAGTTAATTAAGGGTATATAGAATTTATTACAAGCATTTTGAGGTTATTAATGGTAATTAATGTGGGAGAAATCAGAATTTATAGGCTATCATGAATAGTAATATGAACAGTAATTTCGAAAGTAAATTCAGATTTTCTTTAAGAGTTGAATTAAATTGATGTTGGGAATCAAAAATAGAAACTATAAGATGGTAAAATTTTAAAAAAATATATTGAGTATTCTGGATTAAGCAAAACCCTAATTTTGAATGTTTGGGGAAATTTCATAGGAGAAGAAAACCAAGGAAATTGAGGAGATTATTGTTGAGCAAACTATTAAAGGGAAACTCAAGAGTAAATTGTGTAGAGGTAAGTATGAACATTGCATATGTAATTTTGCTTCTTTGAAATGAATTGTTCAAACCTTCCTAATGTTTACATACATGACATTGTATTATGTACCTATTCATTGAAATCCCTACGATATTCTCAAATAAATAATGATTTGTTCCATGTGATTACCTTATATGAATGTAAATGGCTTGGTCATTCTTTCTTGGACTAAGTTCATATGAAACCATTTGTTAACTTGACTGAATTTATATTATATGTTGATTGTCTTATGACCAATATGTTTCTTATGAGATTGAAACCATATGACCCTATGGATAGAATGTTCTTCCCAATGAGAGTAAATTCATTGGTCCATTGTGCACTTTGGGAACCTAACTGATAGGGTTTTTATAAGTGTTCCACCTAAAGGGAACCATGAGCTCTAGGCATTTGCCTGGCCAAGTATGCATTTGCGATAAGGTAGCAAGGACTACCGATACGCTCTATTGTGATAGGTAGCAATGCTACTGATGCACTCTATAGTTCTACCATGTATTTTTTTTAGTGCTATTCGATTGTGAGCACTTCTGTTCTTGTTAGCCTAACCATTTGATATTTTCTTTCCCATGTTTTATGGATTGACCTTTCCTTTGGATTGATGGATTTCTTTTATATTGTATGTTCATATCTTACTGAGTTGAAGACTCACTCCTCTTCTGTGGATTTCAGGTGATAGTGTAGCTCGTGAGGGAGCTAATATAGAGGATCGATCTTCTTGATTCATTCCTCTAAGAAGCCTCCATTGTAATCATTTTGAAATATATATTTATGTATATTCATTGTATGGTATTATGGTATTGTATGCATTGGAAGTATACTCTAGAGCTCCGTAGTTAGTTATTGAGGGTGACATTATTTTGATGTATGATCTGTTATTTTTGGGTTGCCCTTGTTCCTTAGTGATGTGGGATGCATCTTTTGATTAGTAAGGAACAAGAGGAAATTATGAAATGGTAAATATAAAGATATGAATTATGACTTCATGAATCATAGAGATGAATGTTTTATGATATTTATATTTGATAAGAATGTGTATTATAAATGAGATCCAGGATATGAGTGTTCTACAGGTCTATGGTGGCCTTAAGCCTACCCTTGCCCTAGGACCGTCACACCACTGGAGTTGGGGTGTGATAGAGGTAGTATCAGAGCTATAGGTTTATAATCCTTAACATAGAAGATAGAAAAAGATGCTTGAGCACTAGTATAAATGTTGATTAAGATAACTACGGAGCATAGGATATGTGTCTCGTCCAATTGTGTCTTCCTTTGGTATATATATCTGCGTTAAGTATGTGTAGTGAGTCTGATAATGTTTGTTCTTCTTATTAGTATCAAGATGCCTCCACGGCATGGTAGAGGATGAGGTCAAGGTCGTCCTAGGCGAGATCTACCTTCTGAAGAGGGTTTTGTGGGTAGAAATGGAGGAGATGAGGTTCCTCCTGTACCACCAGTGGATGTGGCTCATATGGCTCTGCAATTAGATCAGCTACAAAGGAATTATGTAATGATAGCTGAGTTCATTACTCAGCAAAGGCAGCAACAGGTACCTCTAGTTTAGGTCCAGAAATTCCTATTCCTCCAATAGTTCCACCACCTATTGTACATCAAGTGGAAGAGGTATCATTTGAGAGGTTTCTCAAGCTTAAACTGTCGGAGTATAAGGGTGAAGTGGATCCTATAGATTTTCTAGAGGAAATTAAAAAGAAAGTACAGATTCTACAGATTCCTGACAGAAGAGCCATAGAATTTGTGGGATATTTAATGAAAGCAGAAGCTATGGATTGGTTTAAGAGAAGCATTTCTGGCATGCTTCGGGAAAATGAAGAGTTATCTTGGGAGAGATTTAAGGAATTAGTATTGAATGAATTTCTTCCAGAGAGTGTGAGGGAAGCTAAGTCCCTGGAGTTTGAAAGATTGATTCAGACACCTGGTATGAGTGTTTCAGAGTATACCAGGAAGTTCAGTCAGTTGAGTAAATTTGCTCCAGCCTTAGTGCCTACAGAAGCGACACGGATTCAAAGGTTCTGCAGAGGATTAGTGGCTCCATTGTTTAAACTTCTAGCTGCCCTTGAGTTTGATTGCTATTCTATGCTGGTGGACAAGGCTAGGATAATTGAGAATAAGGAGATGGAAGCCATATCAGAAAGGGTTGAGAAGAAGAAATTTAAAGCAGACAGTTCTTCTAAGCAGGATAGTGGAATGAAAAGTATGGGGGTGGCACATCAGTCAGTTTCTAGGAGTGGGTATAGAGGACCTACAGAGAGGCCACAGCAGAGTCGGACTACTCCTGGACCCACTTCTCAGATGAGCCATGGTTCAGCTAGTTTTGCACCATCCAGGGCTCCTAAACCTTTGCGTCCTTTATACGAAAAATTTCATAATAGCCCTTGTCGCTATGCCTCAGGAGCATGTTTTAGGTGTGGACAGCAAGGTCATTTTCTCAAGAACTATCCGCAACCATCTGTTGGAGGAAGACCACAGGCTTCTCAGGCTATGGTTCAGATGACTAGGGAAAGAGGTATTAGTCAGCAGCAAGGTTCAGGCAGAGGCATTGTGGGCAGGACTATAGAGGCTGGCAGAGAATCAGGTCAGCATGTAGCTCAGGCTTCAGGGTCAGTTCCCATAGGTAGGGGCAGAGGTAGAGTTTTTGCTCTAGCACAACACGAAGCCCAGGCATCCAACATAGTGGTTACAGGTATTCTCCCGATCCAAGCCTTGAATGCTAGAGTATTGTTTGATTCGGGAGCTACGCATTCTTTTGTGTCATCCTATTTTGCTAAGAAATTGCATGTGCCCTATGAATTGCTTGAGTCTTTGTTGGTGGTTTCTACTCCTTTGGAGGAAGAGATTGAAGTCCAAAAATTTTATCCCTCATGTGTAGTTAGTATAGGTGGCAAAAGTTTGAATGTGGATTTGATTGAATTACCTGTGTTGGAATTCGATGTGATATTGGGCATGGATTGGTTGTCCAAGCACTATGCTACCATAGACTGTAATAGAAAGAAAATAGTTTTCAAGTCAGTTCCAGGTGAGGATTTTGAATTTCAAGGGGAAAGGAGAGAAGCACCGTATAATGTGATATCAGCCTTAAGGGCGAAGAGATTAATGAAGAAAGGATGCCAAGGATATTTGGCTTATGTGCGGGATACTTGAAAGGAAGTGCAAGATTTGGAATGGATTCCTGTTGTTAACGAGTTCCCAGATGTATTTCTTGAAGAGTTACCTGGTTTGCCACCGGATCGAGAGATAGAGTTCAGTATAGAGTTGCTACCTGGCTCGAATCTGATTTCTATTCCTCCATACTATATGGCACCAGTAGAATTGAGGGAGTTGAAGACTCAACTGCAAGATTTGCTTGACAAAGGATTTATCAGGCTTAGCAGTTTGCCATGGGGTGCACCTGTACTCTTTGTAAAGAAAAAGGATGGTTCTATGAGACTATGCATAGATTACAAGCAGCTCAAAAAGGTAACTATCAAGAATAAGTATCCTTTGCCAAGAATATATGATTTATTTGATTAGCTGCAAGATGCAAGTCATTTCTCCAAGATAAACTTGAAGTCGGGGTACCATCAATTAAGAATTCGGAATGAGGATGTATCTAAGACGGCTTTTCGGACCATATATGGACACTATGAGTGCTTAGTGTTGCCATTTGGATTGACTAATGCACCAGCTGCATTCATGGATTTGATGAATAGGGTGTTCAAGCCATTTTTGGACAAGTTTGTCATTATGTTTATTGATGACATTCTTGTGTATTCAAAAAGTAAAGAAAAGCATGGGAAACACCTTAGGATTATATTGCAGATTTTGAAAGAGCATCAGTTGTTTGAAAAATTTTTGAAGTGTGAATTCTGGCTTAAGAGTGTGGGCTTTCTAGGGCATATAGTGAGCAAGGAAGGGATTGAAGTTGATCCTAGAAAGGTTGATGCAATTCTAAGTTGGCCTAGACCCACAAATGTTTCAGAAGTTAGAAGTTTCTTGGGTTTGGCAAGTTACTATAGGAGGTTTGTTCAAGACTTCTCCAAGATTGCAGCTCCTTTGAGCAAGCTTACCCAAAAGCAAGTTAAATTTCTATGGTCGGATGCATGTGAAGAGAGATTCCATAAGTTAAAAATTTGTCTCACCACGGCACCTGTCTTAGCTTTACCATCAGCTAAATGAGGATATGCGGTGTATTGTGATGCATCGAAAGTAGGGCTTGGTTATGTGCTTATGCAGTATGGAAGGGTGATAGCCTATGCTTCTAGGCAGTTGAGGAAGCATGAGGTAAATTATCCAACTCATGACCTTGAGATGGCTGCAGTTGTATTTGCCCTGAAGATATGGAGACATTACATATATGGAGAGAAATGTGAGATTTACACATATCATAAGAGTAAGAAGTATATATTCCAGCAAAAAGATCTAATTCTTAGGCAAAGAAGGTGGGTTGAATTGCTTAAGGATTATGACTGTGAAATCTTGTATCATCCAGGGAAAGCTAATGTTGTAGCAGATGCATTAAGCAGGAAGTCTTTGGGAAGTTTAGCCTATATTCAAGTGGGTAGAAGATCATTAGTGAGGGAAGTGCAGATATTGCATGATATGAGAATCAGTTGGGAATTGTCAGATTTCGAAGTACTTTTGGCAAATTTTCAAGTCAAGCTGATTCTCATTGATCAAATTAGAGAAGCTCAAGAGAAAGACCCTCAATTGGTGAAGATAAAGAATAATATGGGATTAGAAAAAGCTCTAGGATTTACGATGACTGATGGCATGTTGAGACATGGTAGCAGATTATGTGTTCCAGCAGTTGATAGTTTGAGGGATATGATTCTTAAGGAAGCACATCGTGCCAAGTATAATATGCATCCAGGTGCAACAAAGATGTATCATGACATTAAGAATTCATATTAGTGGAGTGGAATGAAAAGAGATGTCGTAGAATATGTAGTCAAATGTCTAACTTATCAGCAAGTCAAGTTTGAGCATCAGAAATCATCGAGACTACTCCAAGAGTTGCCATTGCCAGAATGAAAATGGGAGAGGGTGACTATGGATTTTGTGGTTGGATTGCCAAGGACTTTAAGGGGCTATGACTCAATATGGGTCATTGTGGATAGATTAACCAAGTCAGCTCATTTCTTGCCAGTTAAGACAACTTATACAGCTTCTCAATTTGCTCAGATTTATGTTGACGAGATTGTCAATCTTCATGGAGTTCCATTTTCGATTATCTCAGATAGAGGTACTCAGTTCACCTCGAGATTCTAGCAGAAATTGCAAGAATGTTTGGGTACACAGCTCGATTTCAGCACAACTTTCCATCCGTAAACAGATGGGCAATCAGAGAAGACCATCCAAACTCTAGAAGACATGTTGAGAATGTGCATTCTAGACTTTGGAGGAAATTGGGATACTCATTTGCCATTGATAGAGTTTGCTTATAACAACATATATCATTCCACAATTCAGATGTCCCCTTATGAAGCTTTGTATGGCAGGAGATGCAGATCTCCCTTGTGTTGGGATGAGGTTGGAGAAAAATATATCGAAGGACCGGAATTGATAAGATATACGTCAGAAAAGGTTCCACTGATCTGAGAAAGATTGAAGACAGTTTTTAGCCTCCAAAAGAGCTATGCTGACCCAAAAAGGAAAGATCTTCAGTTTTCCATTGGAGATCCGGTATTTCTAAAGATCTCTCCAATGAAAGGAGTTCTACGGTTTGGCAAGAGGGGCAAGATGTCTCCACAATTTATTGGACCCTTTGAGATTTTGAGTAAGGTTGGAGAGGTTTCATACAAGATAACTTTGCCTCCTAGCATGGATAGTGTACATCCAGTGTTTCACGTATCGATGCTTCGGAAGCATGTTGCCAACCCTTCTCATGTACTACAAGTGCCAGAAATGGATCTCCAACTTGATTTGACATATGAAGAAATTTCAATTACAATTGTGGACCGAATGGTTAAAAAGCTAAGGAATAAATATATACTAATGGTTAAGGTCCTATGGAGAAATCAAGCTATGGAAGAGTGTACTTGGGAAAGTGAGCAAAGTATGCAAGACAAGTATCCCTACTTATTTCAGGTTTAAGGCATATTATTATAAATTCGAGGATGAATTTATTTAAGGGGG
>CANXYC010064868.1:0-12010 GCA_948193065.1 Aleurites moluccanus
AAATTTAATAACTTGTCTGAAAGGAAATTTTTTTTTGTGACCAAATCGAAAAAATAACTGAAATTTAGTGATTTTTCGGACTAATTACCCAATATTTATATTTTAATTATGTTTGGTTGATATTTTGTGTGTTTGAATTTAATAATATTTTTTAAATAAATTTTTTTATATTTTTAGTTATTATTTATGAATTTTATAAATATAAATAAATTTAGTAATACAAAATTTAAGCAGGAAACGGAGATCTCCACGGAGAATGGGGATCCCCACGGGAATGGGGATGGGGACTAAATTATCCCCGCATGTGAAACGGGGATAGGGATGGGGATTTTCCGCTAAGGCGGGGGTGGGGATGGGAATAGTTCCCCGCCTCCGCCCCGCCCCATTGCCATCCCTGTAGGTGAGGGTGAAGCAGCTTCACACGGGAAGAGAAGGCCTAGGGTGGTAAAAAAATAAATAAATAATAAACTATTGAGTTGTAAAATCAAGTGAATATTATGTTAGTTTTTAGACGAAAATTACATGAAAGGACTTTAAAATTATAGTTAGGCAAAGTTTAATGATTTTTAGATAAGATTTTGAAGTTTGATACTAAACTATAAATTAAAAATGAAATTAATCCAATAAAATATAATTAAAAAATTAGAAGCTAATTTCAACTTTAATCCATACAAAAATTGATTGATGGAACTTCTATGAAGAATCCACTTACTCACTCTAAGATTAAGTTAAAATCTATGAATAATTTGGTAAAACAATGATAATATCAATCACAAAATCCTTATACCTATTTTGTCTCTCACTATCTATAAGAGATATTTCATATCAAGTTTTAAATTGTAGTTCATTTTTTATATATTTTCACCTGAAAAATTGTGTGGAATTTCATGTTATCCCATTATTATTTTTTATAGGATTTAATCTTTAAAATTTAACTTAATTTATGTTGTAATTATTTTTTTTAAATTCATTTAATAATATATGAATTTTTATTTCGTTAATATTTTAATTATTTTATCTAATTTCATAGATAAAAACACATGCAAAGACTAAAATATCCTTATTTTGTTGGTTATAGCCTTGAATTTCAAATTAATAAAAGTGAAAAAATATGTATTCAAAGAGAGAGCAGAATAGAATTTCTAATAAAGAGTTGTGTTTCCACCAGCAAACAATTAAATTAGCCTCACTACTACAACCATCGCTATCGCTGCTTCTGTTACTTTATGAGTTTGTGCTTCCCATAACAGTTATGGCTGCTTAGGGATGATGGACTCCGTTTCTCTTGAATCAATTTATTTTTTATTTGAACCGTTTTCTTGATTAATTGATTGATTTTTTTGGATCTTTGTTTAATCTTAGGGATGATGGACGCCGTTTCTCTAGATTTTTTTTCAGTTTTATTTTTGAGTCATTAATTAAAAGGATTCTCCTTTCATCAACTCAGTGGCCTTCTTTCATGCGGCCATGCCCACTAGAATCTTGGGCCTGAGCGTTTTCAAAAGAATGGAATGATGGTATTTTTGGATATAAATTTTTTTTTTTTTAAATAAAATTAAATAAAAATATTAGACAAAAGAATTAAAATATTTGATGAAAAAAAAATTGAGAAACTATTAAATTATTTTTTTTTAAATCACATTATTAATTAGGTTAAATCTCATATATTAAATAGTTATTTGCCTTTTTTATAAGAAAAAATACATTTTAAAGTTGTTAAAATTTACATATAATTTTATTGGTACGCACTGAGTTTTCAATAATTTTTCACATTGAAAAATTTTTATATAATAAAAATAAAATTGATGAGAAATTATAAAATGACAAAGAATAAATTACAAAAAAAAAATTATATTACTTTAAAAAAATCATGTTGTTTAATATATAAAACTTGAAAAATTTAGGGATATATAAATCAATTTTTTTCACTTATAATAATTTTTATAAAGAAAATTTATACATTTTTAATGTTTTCAAGTCGGTGTTATCAGATTTCTCATAAATTTTATTTTTATCATTAAAAAAACTTCAATATGAAAAAAATTAAAAATTTAAAAATTTAATATATATAAATAAAATTTAATAGCTAAATAAATAAAACGCGATAAATATTTATAGTTATAATAGACTTATAAAGGTCCATCGTTGGAGGCTTATGGATGCTTATCTTTTACCTTTGATTCAGGATGGTTAAGGAACAAGGGTTTATTATTCGCTTTTAACATCTGAATCTCGACTTAGGTTAAATTCAAATATTTTTTTATTCTTTTAAATGATTGAGTTTATATAATAAAATAAAAATTAATCTTTTATCATAATAATTTCCTCAATATAATAATAATAATTTTCTTCATAAAAGAAACAATAATAATATAGCGTGGGAAGGAAGGAATTATTTCATGGGAAGAATTTGGTTTTTGTTTTTTCATATGATAAAGTAAGGCAAATTTCTTGACCCAGATGAGAAGTTGGGCGTGGAAAAAGCAATCACAGCAGGCTAGTCAAAAGGTTATAATATTTCTCTTCCGTTTGGGCTGTCGCGTTAGTATTTCCACGCGTTTCTTGGAAATTTTCGTAATCTGCGGCCATTTATTTTAATAATAAACGCATCAATGGCATGAGTAAATAAATTCTCTCTCACAATAAAATATCATAATTTTTTATATATGTCTCAGAATAATTATTTTATTTCATAATTTAAATTATATTTTTTTTTTATATTACAATAATATTTTTATTAAAAATACGTTGAAAATAAAAATAATAATTAAAAAATATAAAATGTGAGAGAATAAAAAATATGAGGAAAATTAAATTAATAAATAAATTAGAAAGATTAAACAGACAAAAAAATTTCTATTAATTATAAATTTTGTAATTAAAATGTTTATTATTGTGAAACGAATGGGGGTATAAAATAAAAATTATCAACATAATAGAGTACTAAAGATTTTATTTATATTGTATTCTCTTTATGTTCTCTATTTTATTAAGACATGTAGTATAATTTAAAAATGGAATAATTACAATGAAATTTCAGTGTTTTATTATATTATATTAAAAAAAATTATATTTTTAAAATTATAATAAAAAATTAATACATTTTGATTCCGTTAGAGAATGAAAACTTTACATACTAATTCTTTACTTATTAACCACTACTTGATTGAATTAATTCATCCTAAATCAAAAATTCATTTCTCACAACTTCAAACCCTAATCATATATTCATATATATTCACTTTCATAGTTTATCCTATTCATTTTCTATCATAGATAATTTATCCTTGTTAACATGTATTTGTTATATTAGGCCAATTTAATTAATTGTTTCTCATATTTCCTTGAATTGGTTGAACCTTTCATGAACCCTAGTTTAATTGAAATTGCTTCCATTATCCTATTTGAATTCTTGACTTGCTAAGTGAACCTTGTTGACATGTTCAATTAGTTGAAAATGATTCTTTGTTGGCATGCCCTTCCTTGGCCGAACCTTAATTAGCTATTCCTTGAATAATTGATTTGTTTTTTTGACGCTAATTGCTTCAAATTCTTCAGTGTTATTTCAAATGCAACTTAATTTTTTTATTAAATAAAATTATAGTCATTGAAAATGAATTTTTATATTTTTGGCGGAATGCTTCTTTTTCAATTTTATCATTTTTTCATTAGTCAAAATTCAAAAAAATCAACTTTTAATTAAATATTTATTAAAATATCAAAAATATCCTATTATTTATTCACCTAGAACCCATAACCACACCCATCATTTTTTTTTCATTTCACAATTCCATTATCTATACCTTTAAGACCATACATAAATAATATATGATTATCAAATTCAGTCTCAAAAATACAGAAATTGCAAACCAAATTTATGTTTTTTTTTTTAGTTCCAAAAAACTACATTTATTTATATAAAAGAAAATTATGTAACATTTATCCCATTGAATCAGATATTTGCACTTGTTACAGAGTTGATCAATCTTTTTGCTCTAGTTGTTGTGTCTCCAATTGAAATGCCAGAAGTTAAGGCTCAAATAGGAAGAGCTTTTTATCATTTGATTTTAGTTCCGATATTCATTTTTTTTTTCTTTAATATTGATGTTTATCTATAAAAACATGATGATCCGAATATGAACCTCACTGGCTGGAGAACTACAGATCATTGGTTCTTAAGACGCTATGACCGACCGAGACATAACATTGTAAAATGATGATGTTTCAATTGTCGTCATACAGATTTGTTTCGCCTTCTCCTCGGTAAAACGAGATTTGGCCGATTTTTTTACTAAGATTCGACTCCGATCTACTCTTCTTTTTGTCCTGGATATCTTTGGGAATTTTTACTCATCAATTTCAATATCTTGCTGGAATTTTCTTCTTATTTTGAATTTGCATTTACTTTTTGCTGGAATTTTCTTCTTATTAAACTTTATAAGGTTTTGCGATTAAATTTTGAGATTAAATCGCAAAATTAACTAATGGATTTTTGTCAATTTGTTAACTTTTATATTGTTTTGGCTTAAATGGGTTAGTTTTGGATTTTGTAGTTCTAGGACCTCAGGAGGGGAAAGAAAGTTGATGCCAACAATTGAAGAGGAATTAGGGAGAAGGTCAAAACCATGGTGATACTAGAATGGAGCGGTGATGGGTGTGAATCGCCATGCTTTTCGCTTCGCTTGGGAGTTGGTATGTTGAAGAGAGCTACAGGGTAAGAGGAGGCGTCAGACTGAGGTATAGGATTTTATATGTATAAAAATATTTGATTTGATTTCGGGTTGGGATTGGATTGTTTATGTATGTGGATGGAGAATGGGAGTAGACAATGGTGGTGGTGATGATGATGGTGGTAGTGGTGATGGAGATAAAAATTTTAGTGTGGTTGAGAGTGATAACATTTGAAATAAAATAAGGAGTATTATAGATTTTTTTACATTGATTTAACGGATTTTTAAATAGAAGGACATCAAATTTTAATGAAACCAAAATACAGAGACTTTTTAGTATAATTTTGAAAATAAAGAAACCTTTTAGTATAATATGATAAAACACAGAGAACTCAAAGTAATTATCCCTTTAAAAATTAATAAATATTAAATATGAAATTTTTTGGCAACTAAGAGGGGGTGAATTGGTTATTTTAAAAATTAAAGGCAAATTAAAGTTGTTGTAAAGGAAAGATTAAAAGAGAAAAGACACAATAATTTTTTAGTGGTTCGGCCAACACTTGCCTACGTCCACTCCTCAAGATCACTTTTAAGTATTTTACTTCCTTGATCTTTTTAACTAGGTTCAAGATTAAACGTAAGTGTTTTGGCTCACATTCAAACATTTACAAAGTATTTTCCTACTTGGTTCACACTTAAACCCTTTAGAATTATAAGAGAATATGAGAAAAAATTCCTTTAACTTATCCCAACTCTCAACTAATCAATACACTTCAACAACCTTGAAGATTTTACAATAAATACTTAACAAGTATTGAAAACTCAATTTTTAGCTCAAAAGGCAATAAATATTTATAAGTATGAATTCATGCTTGAATGATTATTATTCCTTAGCCATTAAATCTTCATACCAACCCATATTTATAGCCTTGCATAAAATAGAGTCGTTTTACCCAATTAAATGCTCATAAATGTAGTTATCAGCTTTTCTAATGGCTAGTTTTTTGTCCTTATCTGGCAAGTAGCGGTTGTGACTACAAAGTCTCGCCCATGACTTACCTGGTGTTGATGAACTTACTGTTGTGACTCCCATTTCATAGCTATGACTTTCTTCAAGTTTTAGTTGCAACCAAACTTGTCGCGCCTACGAATATTTCCCTATTGAAGCTTGAAGCTACTGGACCTCTTAGTCTTCTTAGTAGCGGTTGCAACTTTCACATCACTTGGACCCTGAGCTTTTAGACCTTATGGACCTCTTATTCACCCCTCTAATACCTTGGTAGCAGTTGTGACTTCTCTTGGTGAAATATGGTAGCGGCTGTGAATTTTGCTCTGTTTTGGGCCTTCACCTTCTGGACCTGCTGGAGCTCTTAGTCGCGGTTGTGACTTTTTAGTAGCATATATGATTTTTCTTCAACCTTGAACCTAACCTTCTAAACTCCTTAGTTGTGGCTGTGACTACTCATGTAACGACTGTAACTTTCTGCAATCCTGCAACTTTTGAGAAAATATTTTTTTCCACCTTGCATATATACAAACAAACTTGTTATTTTTTTAATTAGTTGTTTGTAACCATCAAAATGAGCATGTTAAGACAGTAAGGTCTAACAATCTCCTCTTTTTTTATGGTGACAAACAACCATTAAGTACAAGATATAAAAAGTGTGTGAGCATGTGTGTTTGTAATACCCTAGAGTTTTGACATAGTTACTAAACAGTTCACTAAGGTACTGGTCCGATGACACCAAAAATAATTACTCAGCCTGAAGAGTTAGTACAGTACCAAATCTAAAGTCATTTAATATAGAGCCATGGATAATAAGAGAACTAAAATAATGTTATTTGTTGGTAAAAAGAAAAAATGAAAAAGTGTTATGGATGATGGAAAATCAATAGAATGACAAAACCATAAATAATTGTAACTTCAGGGGTATTTTTGGAAACCAGTTGTCTAAAACTTAAAATCGGACCCAGAGCAATATTAAATGAATGTACAATCCAAAATAATTTATTTCACTCCCCACATTGATATTTAATTCTAAACAGAAATAACAGAAATAATTACAGAAAGTTATCAGGTAAAAGTGCAAATAAGCAAAGTTTGAGGACTTCAGTGCAAATACCTTAAAGTTTGGCATATAAATACCATACCTTATATATTTTCCTCAACATTTCTTCTTCTTCTTCTTTTTATCCTTTATGGCCGAACCACTTAAGCATTTAATCCACTAAATTTTCATAAAAATCCAAAGAAAACCTAAATTCAACCTATTTCCATCAAAATTTCTTCAAAACAACAAAGAAAAATTGAGATTTTTCTTCAAAGGAATTTTGGCCCACATACCCATCTAATGTAACTTGAAGTTTTCTTCCATTTTATGGTTTAGATAAATGATTTAGATGATGAATAACATAGTTTTAACAACTAATTGCATCAATTTGCACCAATTAATGAAAATTCCCAAATTTGAAACCCTAATTGTATTATGTCAATTACCAATTCTTAAATTAGTGTTATATGATTCTTAATTTAGTAAAAAACAAGTCTTATTATCATCGTTGTAAGCTAAATAGATGATTGGTTTGGTGTAGAATCAAAGTTTGAGGCAAAGTGTTCATATTACCTCTTATAAGAGAAATTGGAATTCAAAGTGGAATTGTTGCTATCTTAGGTTTTAGGTGAGTTTAATATGCTTTATTCTACATGTCTAATGTGTTAAAATAAATTATGGAATTGGATTGTGAAATTTCCTTCTTGTCCAAACCATATTGTAAATTTTCCTTTGAAAATTTAGCTTGACTTTCCATTTTTTACTCTTGAATTTGATTCTTAAACAATTATTTATCTTGGCATTTGAGTTGTTGATTATATTGTCTACTTGGTGAACCTTTGAATTGTTGTTTGGAAATTGCCAAATTTCCACCAAAATCATATTTAATTATTGATTGAAAGTTGCACACCAACTGTTTGATAAAATGCCTAAATCAAATTCCTTCATTTGCTACCTTAGCCAATGCCATTATTGCCAGCGACATTGATAACCAATGGTACCAACGTAAATGATATTGGATGACTTTGATGATAATGAACCTATACCTAATTATTGCAACTATTATGACACCTATTATTGATAATTGTCCCAATATCTACTGTATTAGAAATACTATTTGAACACAGACTGACACTACTGTTTATTACACTATTATTGTATCCTATTTATTGATATTATTCCTTTGATGTTATATAATGTTTCCAACGCCTTATAAATGTGTATTTGACAGAACTACCTGACCAATGGTGTAGTGGGTAAAATCCATCGGCATTGTGTATAATGGCTCGCTGGACAGGGTTACTTGTCCAGAACCCTAGTTGGGAAGGGATTGTCCTAGCCATAAGGCATAGCCCGCCTTACGTATCTTAATGATATTCACTACTATTGTTACTGGCCCCTTAGTCTATCACTTTCACATACAAACTTGACAATTGATATCATTATTGACATTGTTTATTTTAATATTATTTGTATCATACCTTATGGACATTGGTGCGCACTACCATTTCCTATGACATTGTTCATTTCATTCTTTACTGTTACCCTACCCTACATGTAATATGTTGTAGATTGAGTTCACTAGGTATTTATATACTCGCATTGTAGTGGTTTTAACTTTTCAAGATATGAGCAGTAAATTGGTTCCCAGCTTCTTCTTTAAGGAACCAAAGTTCATTTTTGTAATGTAAATACTGTGATATTACTTCATTTTGCTATTTTCTAGATATGCTTCATGGTCTATAATAACTTATACTTAATATAATAGAATGTATGGATATTATATCTATGTGATAGAATATATATTGTTGGACTGATATTGGACTATTATAATTTAAGTATGGATGATATATGGTGATGATTATAGTATTAATTATAAATATGTAATTGGCCCAGTACTACTGGTGTTCTATGGGTGTTGGATCTCTTTAACTGTTCGTGCATCCTAGGATCAACAGGCCCCAAACTCGGATCGTGATAGTGTTTTATGCAATTTTGACAAAACTCCCCCTCAACAAGTGCATTAGAGTTAAAATTTAATAAATTTAGGTCTTTGCACTTACTTCTTCCCTTTTGTCTGATACCATTAAAAACAAATTGAATATATAAGAGGAAATTAGGGGTTTTGCATAATGCATATCAGCAAAAAGTTCAACAATATGTTATACATAAAAACATGATAACAAATGCTACAAATAGGCAAATTGTAACACTTTAATTAAAGATTAGAACTTGAACACTAAAAGGCAAACCTAAAAGGTTCTTTATTTATTTGAAAGTTGTGTGTTAATGCATGTTTATATTTGAATTGAAAGTATATGCATGTTTTAGGAAGTATTATACGTGTAAAAGTGGTTTAAAGGTTATTAGGAAGAAATCGGGAAAAATTGAATTTTTGGTGAACTAGGGGCAAAATGGTCATTTCACACTCCTTCTAGTTTTATGGAAATTAACATAACATTTGAAGGTAGAAAAGAATATTAGGACATGAAAATGATGATGTTATATTTATTTAAAGATTTGTTGGAGAATTAAACCCGGTAGAAGATAAGTCCGGGCAAAGCTGCTCGAATAAGGATCAAATCTGATCCTAAGGACAATTTAATCTTTTCCTTTGAGATATGGACTTATATGGTTTATGTAAGCTTATGGTATCATTTTAGGCTTATCTAAATCTAACCATTGGATGAAATGATGAAGAAATGGATGGTTGGATGGCTGGATGGATGGGTTTCACCATTTCTATCATAGGCCTAATGTATTTGATCATGCCTTTGATATTTATTGGATTTTTCCCACCTCCATCTTCTTCCTTAGCCATTTCCCATTCAAATTTTTCTCTCTTCTCCATTGCTAAGTTTCAGCCACTTTGATGGAACACTAAAGCTTGTTGTTTTCTTCCATTTTTTGATAGAAACATACTAATTCCATCATCCTAAACACAAATATAGCTTTAGATTCTAAGGAAAAACAAGAAAAAATAAATAATCAAAGCTTTGAAGTTTTTAAAGAACTTTTGGTAAGTGATTGATTTTACCATTCTTTTGGTTTAATTATGTTTATAAGAAGTTCTTTGATGATATTTAGTATCCAAAACATGTTTTGGTTGGAAGAAAAATAAAAAATTGGAACGAAACCCTAATAGGAAGAAATATGAATCAAAGTATGATTTTGATAAATCTTTTGGTTCAAATGAGTTGTATTTGATGTGTATGATATGAATTAGTGGTTAAATAATGGAAACAAATCCATTTGGAAGGAAATTCATCTTGGCCGAATATGATGATGATGAAATAATTGTTTGATGTTTGATGTTTTATAGGTTTAAAGGTTTGAATGATGTGTATTTGATGTGTTTAATATGAATTAATGATCATTTGATGGAAAGAAAATCATTTGATGGAATTTTCATTTTAGCTGAATCATATAAGCTTGAATAGTGGTTTGGTGCTTTGATGTTTAATAGGTTTATATGGATGAATGTTATGCATTTGATGTATACATATGTTATATAATTGATTGGTGTTGAAAAATGGATGACTGGAATGATTTCCATTTAGGTGAAATCATATGGACTTTGTTAGTTTAAGGTGTTAGGCTAATGCAATTAAAGAAGTAAGGTTTGAATATAGTTTAATGGTGTAAATGATGAAAATGTATAAGTTCAAATATGGAAAGTTGATTGATATTTGTACTTGGAAGGCATATTGGGAATTTAGTGTATGTTTGATATGAAATGATGAACTAAGTGTATATGAGTTCTTAATATTGTGTATAAGTGATGAACATATGAAATGTGAATGAAATATGGTGATAGAATTGCATTTGATGTATAAAGGAATAAAAAGTGTCAATTATGTGATATAGGGTTTATAATGTATAGTATATGTATTTATACATGTTGATATGCTTTAAAATGTGTTTTGATGTGAATGTATTGAGTATGAGTCTTACCGGAGTGATTTAATTAATATAGGAGAAACTTCCCAGGCAAGGGCCGCAGACGGCGAGTCATGGGCTGACTAGGCCTGTTGAGGAATTTTGGAGTTTTTGTCTGAGGTGAGTCTATATATATGATTCATGCATTATTCATTCATAAGTCATGCATTTATGCATATGAAATGATATCCTAGATTGAAAACCATTAATGATCCACTTTTGGTTAGTTTTGCCAAAATGACCTAAAACAGAGCCACTGAAATGTCTAAAACTGACCTAAACTTTGATTATGTATAGAATTTGTTTTGAGAGGCTTTTTGATGTTAAATCAAGCCCAATTGCTTATTATATATATGTATTTGTTATTTTTATAGAGAAAATGCCATTGAAATATTGATTTCAAGGCAAACCATAAAGTGCCTGAAAAATGAGAAACGGACCCGTAATTTAGGGGTGTTAGTTGCGCTGGCGCAACTGGGCCCCGAGGACCAAAAATTTCATATTGAGCTATATTACTCCTTTGACCTTTGTCATATTATTTAACATCATTAAAGTCACATTTGAGACTTAATATTGATATATTCATACTATATGAGACATTTGCATATAATATGTTATAACAGGATTACTTCGATGGTGTAGTGAGTAATCCATCGGCTGTGTACATAGATATATGTATATATGCTCTGACCCTTGATAGAGAGGGTGAAATTCTATATGCCATGGTGTGATTGGTTGGAAATGATGTGATTGGGTGGAAATACGAAGGAAGTGAAGTGAAATAACAGTACAGTACTATATATGATATGTTACAGATATTCATTCCTGTTATATTATATGCATTATGGTTCATGATATGTATTTCACCATTCCATCATCAGTTATTCATTATTTACAGATCATTAATGGATAGATGTGACTTTTCATGAATAATATTGCATATTCATATATTTAGATTCACTGAGTATAATCTTATACTCACCCCAAAGTTGTTAAATATTTTCAGGACCTCGGTGAGGCAGTCATCCATTGGCTACATTATCTTCAGCCTTGGATTACAGATGTATGAATTAAGGTTACTCCTGTATATAGAAGTTCCTTAGTATAATGTATATAGGGCTTGGATGGGCTAAGAGTTTAATGTTTAATATGATCAAAATGTTAATCAAGTTTGATATGAAAATGTTAATATGACATATATATGATATGAGATGTGAATGTAAATATTGAAGTGTTTATTGAGTTGTGATTGATTAATGGAGGATAAAAGGGGATGTATGTTTATTTCCAAATGTAAGTCTTTATTTCTTACGGATAGCTTAAGTCAGAGTTATAGAGGAAACTCTGTCA
>CANXYC010064881.1:0-20192 GCA_948193065.1 Aleurites moluccanus
TGGTCATGAACAAATATTTATACATATAGGTATGAAAGAATTATAAGCTTTACTTGAAGGAACAAGGGTGCTCATAATAATAATTTGGCAATATCAAATCATATCACAAATCGAATCATGGTTCATATTTAGAATATAAAATACCCACAAAGAGTGGCATTATCAAATCTCATTTGATAGAGCTGATCTCATGTCATAACATACGTATTAGTAGCCTTGCTACTTCAACGTGAACGCATGCTTGGCCAGGCAAATACCTAGAGCTCATGGTCCCCTCTAGGTGGAACACTGATAAAAACCCTATCAGCTGGGCTCCCAAAGTGCACTATGGACTAATGAATTTACTCTAATTGGGAAGAGCGTTCTATTCATAGGGTCATGTGGTATCAATCTCATAAGAAGCATATTGGTCGCAAGACCATCAACATGTATCATCATTCAATCGAATTTAATAAGCAAGAAGCATATGAACTTGATCTAAGAAAATTGACCAAGTCATTTACATTATAAATATATTTACATAAATAGATGAACAAATTGAGAATGCTTGGTCATATTATTTCAAAGAGATAAGAAACAAGTGAAATGTTCATACTTACTTCTTACACAATTTCTCTTAAATTTCTCTTTAGCAATATGCTCAACTCCAACTCCTCAATTAATTTGATTTTCTCCTCCTAAGAAATTTTTCCAAATATTTAAAATTAGGATTTTCTCCAAATCAATAATATTAAACATGATTTCTAAATATTTAACCATCTTAGGGTCTCTATTCTTAATTTCTAACATCAATTTAATTATCTCTTAAAGAAAAATCTGCATTTAATTCGGAGTTACTGTTCATGTCACTATTCATGACAGTCTCAACATTCTGATTTCTCCCATATTAATTACTCTTAATGACTTCAGGTTACTTGCAATAAATTCTATATACCTAATATTAATTATTCTAACCCGTGGACTTAAATAAATCTAAAGAAAATAACTTTGGAAAAAAATTTACCTTATTTTTCTTAACACTGAAATTCCTGAGATTTCTTACTCAAATCTAATGATTTCTGCTTTAATATAAAGTAATCTAGAAGTCTAATGCATTAATTTGAGTATTAATGCCTTA
The DNA here is from genome assembly GCA_948193065.1 of Aleurites moluccanus. Classification (NCBI taxonomy): domain Eukaryota; kingdom Viridiplantae; phylum Streptophyta; class Magnoliopsida; order Malpighiales; family Euphorbiaceae; genus Aleurites; species Aleurites moluccanus. The sequence continues at coordinate 1,118 of CANXYC010064881.1, forward strand.
GAAAATAAAATGGAACTAATCTGAGAAAAGACTGAATTTAATGAAGAAAGAAGGAAGGAAAAATCGTGAAAAACGCTACTGGATTGCTGGGGTTAAATAGACCACTGCCCTAGAAAACACGCTTGACAGCTCGCCAATCCCACTTTGCACTTCCCAGCTCGCTAAATCGATCCGGCAATGCCACTTCGCTATTCCAGCTCGCATATGTCACCTCACCAAACTCTCCTCGCGAGTTCTGCTTCGCGAACTCTTCATTGCAAATTCTCCCTCGCAGATGCCACCTCGGTAATGCCTCTTCGACTCTTCTCCACTTCACTTTTCCTATCTCCATCTTCGCCAAATCCTGCTCACGGATTGCCTCTTCGCACATTCCCTCTTTGCATAATGCCACCTCGCATTTCCTCTTCGCCAAATCCTCTTCGCCTAATCCTCTTCACCAAATCCTCTTCTCACATGCCACCTCGCATATACCTCTTCGCCAATTGCCACTTCAGCAATCTCACCTCACCACTTCGCCACTACGCCACTTCACATTGCCAGCTCGCAAAATGTCACTTCGCATTTTGCCGGCTCGCCATACCAAGACTCTGCTAAGTTGAAACCTTTCCTGGACAACTTACACTTAACCAGCTCGCAAATGAGTTACAAATATCCAAACTTACTAATTCTTTTTGTTATTTAAAATAGACATATAGAGGCTCAACATATCAAAAATTCAAATCATAAAGGCAACTACACTGACCATGGTGACTCTCCAAAATCACCCAGACTTACTACTTTAAGATCCATCCGAACAGGTCTGATATAATCCACTCTCCACTGGGGTATACTTATCTAAAAATTCTGAAATTTTATAGCCAACACCACAACACAAAAGGAACATTTTTCATGTTTACATCTCTGGCTAAATCTGCCTCAGTCATCCTAGTAAATTGAAACAGACTCGGATTTCTAGCAAACACATTAACCCAGACCAGTCCTACTCAATGAGGCATAAATCCTCACACACATAGAATTCTGCCAAGCCATTTTACAGAATTTCAGTTAAGACATAAACTCTTAATTTTCATGTTTTACACTTTATCAAATTATTTCTCTAAGAATATGCAATTAACCATCAAAATTTCCTTCAACTGAAATATAACAAATTCTGGAATTCTCAAACATTCATATTTGAAATTAATTAATTCTCTAAACATACAATTTAATAAAAAATACAACAAAATTGACAGATATTACAGATTGCGTCGACCGGGTTTATGTCATTTTTGAGACTCAGACCCTCTTCTGAGAGTAATATTGCCTTGATCAAGGCATTGGCTGAGTGGTGGTGGGATACTACCAACACCTTTAATTTTCCATATGCTGAGCTGACTGTGACTCTTATGGATTTATGTATGCTGACTGGATTGATATTTGGATCTCGCTCGCTCTAGACCTGCCCCAATTGGCGAGTTTTCTTTTCTCTTGAGTATATGGTGAGATTGATAGGGTAGGATCCTCCCTATACTCAGAGTATTATCACGCACACCTGACTGCAGGCACACATGAGAGATATAAATCCTTTTAGTGGAGAGTTTTTAGCAGCTGAGTTTGTTGCTCCCCTCATGATTCTTATACTAGCAAGTTACACCTTTGCTCATACCCATCAAGATAATGTTGATCTAAATACCCTTCATAGCTTACTGGATTTGTCACAACTTGAGTCATATGATTAGGCTGGATATGTTTTGAGGACCATGTACAGAGAGATGACTGATTTATCCCGTGGAACACTCACTTCCTTTTGAGGGACATTCCTTATCTACGAGGTACATTTCAGTTTTGTGCCTATTTCTTGTTACAAATGTTTGTTTGTCTAACTATTTGCTTGTATGACTGTTTAACTGTTTGTTTGTATGACTGTCTAACTGTTTATTTTTATGACTATCTAACTATCTATTTGTATGACTGCATGCTTGTCATTTTTTAGCTTTGGGTTTATGAGTATTTTCCCACACTTGCTCCTACATTGGATGCTCTGAGGCTTGATGTATTCTATATTGGTATCAAATGAAATAGGGAACATAGGACAGGACTGTCCAGGCATGACTTTCGCACTGTCAGGGCATTCTTTGGTAGTCTGGCTCTTTCTCAGGTATTTTCTACTTTTCCTTCTTTCAATTCTAATTTGAAGTAATGACTATAACTTGCTTATGCAGAGGCGAATGACACCTTTTACGACCAGGATAGAGTTGATACTGACTATGCTGCATAACTGCTATCTTATGTCATTTTCTCGGGTGCTACTTTTCTCTTCATTCTATAGACTATACTGTCTTAGGGAGAGAATCAAAGTTCAGACATTGGGGGAGTGGGCTACCTCTAAACATCCTCCAATTGATATGAGATGGGATTCTAACATCCATGCTTTAGAGGAGTCCTATGTTGGTTCACCTATGCTTCTGTTTCTTGAGCTTAAGATTCCTTACATAGAGTTTTTTAGACCTGTCTGATGGGTCATGTTGGAGATCCATGTCTACTTTCTACTCGTTCTACTAGACCTTCTACTCAGCCTGATAGTCCTAGCATAAGAGCATCTACTATAGCTCCTCCAATAGTTGGAGATCCGAGTTCTAGTGTAGGAAACAAAGAAGAGGTTGCCTTCAACCTTTTTCTGGAGATTACTAAAGAGATTCCTTATATCGGAGACAACAGTCATATGAGGACTTACCATGTTGTAGATACAGTTTATCCCTTTGCCCTAGTTTTTCCTAAAAATGTTATGGTATATGCCTTCTTTTTACCTCTAGAAATGATCTTTTGGTAGTTTTTGTTGCTTATACTGTTTACTTGTCAATTTAGGTTCCATCTAGCTATATTCAATGAACTTATCGAATGGGGGGTGCCAGGTGGAGATGGCTATCACCTCCTTACTAACTCAGATGGATGTTGATAGAAAGGCCCGTCAGCAAGAGGATCCTTACCGTTAGAGGAGGAAAGGCTAAGATTCTGATAATGCTTTCCATTTCTTCTTTCTAAACTTCTTTATGAGCTTTTGAGATGCACATGATGCTTTTATTTTTATGCTTGATGGATGTATGCATGCTATGATGGTTTTGCACCCTCTATTTTGGATGGATTTTTATACATATGATATTTCTACATGCTTATGCAAAATTTATGCAACTTTTATGCAAGATCGTGCTTAAAATTTTATGCAATGCATGTCCTAAAATGCCCTAAAATTCTGTTTGGGAGTCCAACGGCTTAAAACCCAAGAAAATAGAGCTGCCAACAGGAAGAAAGGGAGCTGCCATCAGCTAAAGGAGGAGTTGCTACCAAGATGGGGAAGAGCTACCGCAAAGGTCAGCTTGTGCAGCTAGTGGCGCCGATAGCTAGGCATGGTGTTACCACCAAGATTCTTAGGTGGTGTCGCTAGCTCCAAAGCAGGTTGCCACCAAAACCCTAGTAAGTTCAAGGTCAGCTTTTTTATATATATATATATATTATATATAACCCTTTTTGCTCTACGAAAATCATTATTGACTCGTCCTTTTTCTTTGTAGACTTTTTCTTGAAATTCTCTCTAGTTTCTTGAGTTAATATTATTTCTCAATGAAACCTTACTTCAGTCATTACATATTCCTATGAACTAAGAACTTGGATGAGGTTGATAGGATAAATTTAGGGCGATATGAGATCGATTCTATTTTGACCCTAAGGGGAGTAAAAGTGGACTGGGACTTTCTGGATGCCTGTGTGAACTTTTGGGATCATGTTGACCATGTGTTCTGCATTAGAGATAGCATGGATGAGATGTGCCCCATTTTTGAGGAGTTTAGTGCTATTCTAGGCAGCAACCTAGATGTTGCTTTGGCTGTTTTGGAGTCTAGGGTTGGGCATTTCCTATCTTTTAGGAAGTTGTTTGGTTTGGGACATGATCTATCTAGTTCTATTATTCATAGAAATCGAGGTGACCTTACTGCAGTGATTACTGAGTTTCAGGACCTTAAGGATCCCAAAAGGCAAATGTTCAGGATGCTTGCATTAGTTTTCTGTCTGGCTACTAGATGTCTGTTTTCCAGTTCTTTTGGTTAGGGAGATATTGAGATAGTGGAGCTAGTGGCTCAGATGGAGCAGGGGTGTACCATATCGAGTTTGATTCTGGCTAAGACCCTTATGAGTTTGGATGCTAATTACATAGTGCAGGGTTCCTAGTATGTGAATCTGGTCATTCTTCAGGTATAACTCTTCTTCTTTTGTTAGGTTATTTTCTATCTAAACTCCTCTAGTTTTTAAATTCTATTTTGGGATGACTTAAGTATGGTTAAAGGATCATCTCTAGATAAATTACCTTATTTTGCTAGTAGATACTGCATGCATTGGACCCTGATCCATTTTAACTCATAGAGAGAATGGACTGTTTGGCTGTTGGAACTGGATCCATACAATATTTTGTGGTATTGTCCTTGGTATAGGATTGATTCCTTTATGGTGATGAGTTTCGGCTATAGAATGGTGTATCTAATGGGTATGGGGCTGACTACCTTCTATTAGGGTAGTAGGATTTTGAGAAAGATGGGTCAGTCACAGGGTACTCCACTAGACAGAGCTGTTTTTCCAACATCCATGATTAGTACTACTGTGGCTTGAGCCATAATAATGATTGGAGGAGGTCTATACACTTTCTTAGAATGACTGGTTTATCAGACATGTTGGAGGGGTATGATGCTTAGTTCATTACCTCAGTTTGGCCTATTGAGAAGATTAGGCAATCCACCTTGATAAAGGAGCTAGAGGCAGGGATAGAGATGGATGACGAAGCTATGACTGTTACAGAGATATCAACTGATGGAGTGACAAAGAAGGTGGAGACAGATAAGGAGACTGTTGACACTAGAGTATCAAAGAAGATGACTACAGACAGAACTTCTGATAAAGCATTTGGAAAGAGACCAACAGATGACTACTTAGATGATGACAAAGATATCCATCCTAGGAGGGGAAGGACTTGTAGTTAGGATTTTTGCTTTTATGTTTTGCTTCTATCCATCTAGGATTAAATAGTATTTTTATTTTGACTTGGATGTTTTTGACATTTGGTTTGGACTTTGTGATTGGAATAAAACAAGATATGAGCTAATTTTTGACTCTTGACATGACTTTTTGAATAGGAATGAATGAGACAATAATTTGACTTGTATGATAGAAATGAGATGGGAATCCATGATGACTGGGACAATAATTTATGACTTTGTCAGATATGAAAGTCAAAACGAGACATTTATTTTATTTATTTTTCTTTTGCCTTTTCTTTTTATTCTTTTATTACTCTAACTTTTGCCTGAGCCGCCCTTTTCGGTTTTCGACTTGCCGAGCTATTCTAATTTTTGCCTAAGCCGCCTTATTCAGGTTTTCAACTTAGTGAGCGAGAGTCAATTAATTATGGTACAAAAGAATGATAATTTTATTATGCTTTGGACCGTATCTAAAGTGGGTTACCTACGTATCTCAGTAACACTTTTATGTTTTAATTCTTTTTTTTAGAGAATTAGGTCCTCGTAGTTCTGTTTACATAACTCATCATACAAAGTATCTTTTAAGTTGATCTAAATTGCATGGGTTTGAGATTTCATTCCCATCTAGGTCCATAAGTATGACTCCTCCACTAGATAAGATCTTTTTGAGTATGTATGGACCAGCCCAAATAGGTCAAAATTTTCCCCTTGGATCATAAACCGGAGCTCTGATTTCCTTTAAGACCAAGTTTTCTTCTTTTAACTCTCTGTCGATCACCTTTTTGTTGAAATGCTCGGCCAACCTTTTTTTATTATCTTGATTCTGATACAAGGCATCCATCCTTTTTCTCGTCTATGGTGTTCAACTGATCATGATATCCTCTAATCTATTTTGCTTCATCGAGTTGATTTTCACGTATAACCCTGACAGATCATATTTGCATCTCAATTGGAAGAATTGCTTCTATCCAATAACTAAAGAGTTACCTTAGTCGGGGTGCAAATGGAAGTTGAATTTGTAATGTTTGAATCAATTTTTGTTATGTCATGAGGTTCCCATACAAATAGTCCTTGAATCCTTAGAATTTCTTAGAAAAATGTGTCATGATGTGAATTTTGTGCAAAAATTAATTGATTCTTCTTTATCTTTATTTATTTCATTTTATTTTTAATGTCTCATTCTGATTGGATGTAGAAAATGAAAAGTTTGACAATGGAAAATAAGTGGAAAAGGCAAGCATTTTATTATGATCAAACGACCCATCATTATGGGTTACATTCAAAGTTAAAAGAAAGAAAGAAAAGATCTTTTACAGACTCAAAAACTGGGAAAGAAAAATAGTTACTCGGATGACTCAGACTTGAATGACTCTAGCTTAGCTACATCAAGGCAGGCTATCTTCTCATAGTGCCAATTTTGTGGCAGGGAAAGGAAGGTCTGGATCAACTTTGTAAGGTCTATTTATACTCTGCATTCAATCATGAAAACTTACTCAAAGATAGTGGCTTCCATGCTTTCTTCCACTTTAGATTATAACATTAAGCTCATCCACAAAGTCATTCAGATCTAGCACACAACAATGGTCTTTACATTATCGAATAAAGAGATAGGATCATGTTTTGGTTTGGAGGAGTGGATGAAATTGATTTGGACTTGATGGTTTGGAAATGGATTGCTTGTGATGTTGGGCTGGGCCTTGGAGGTAGAATGTCTCCACTGTTAATTAGATCTTAGATCTTGTGCCTTAGATTCTTGCACATGTCAATTTTGTGTCCTTGAACCTGGTGGTATTCATAATACTTACTCACATCCCAGCTTTGAGGTAAAGGATTTGGCGGTGCCATTGGCCCTAAGTGTGTGATCAACTTAACTTCTAATGCTTCCTTGTAGACTAAGATCAAATGCTTACCTAAATCAACAAATTTTTTTTCTCTAATTTAATGGTAGCTACTCCTATGCTTATCTATATAACACCTTTGGAAGTGGAAGTGTCATTTTGTTTACCCCTTTTCTTTACTAGGCAATTTTCCTCAAGTATAATAGCATTGTGCCTTTTAGACCTCTCTTTAGACCTCTCCATTAGTGTGTGAGTAAGAATTTTGCTTCCCTCAAAAGGATTCTAGGAAACAAAAGGGGTATTGTTTATATTTGCTGACTTGCTTGATTTAATAGGGTTGGCTTGATTCTGATCCATCACCTCCCTTACCTCACCGATGATGGTCTGATGTTGAAATTTTAGGGTATTGGCCACAGTCTATTACATTTAGAAAAATAACTTGTTGGGTAGCTATGGTTTTATTAAAGCTGGTCTGCTGAGCGGTTAATAATTTGTCAAAGTGGGCTTGTTGAGCATCTAAGGTAAACTTGAGGACAGCTTGAAAATTTTCCTCCTGTTTCTTGAGGAGGGTGGTGAAAAGTGTGGTCATGACCTCGGGCTGTGTTCCAACTTTAGTTCTAGGTAAGTCAGTCATTGGTACCTTCAAAAGATCATAACCATGGGTTAGGTCTGGTTTAACCAAGTGTTAAATATGTTCCTAGTCGAAGATAGTATGGTCATTTTGGTTGGGTTATGGGTAAAAGGCTTTTGGTATACATGGGTTTGACTCAAAAGGTTCTTAGTCCAACTATTATAGATGCATGAGCATGGTATAGGTGCATGAGCGTAGTATAGATGTATGATCATGGTATGAGGAAAAAGTTTCATGATGATAGTTCAATAATATTATGGTTCACAGGCCCTAAAGTTCAAGATATAAGTTCATTGTATAAGGGTTAGGTGGATTAAATAAAAGGGTACTCGTCACACTAGGGTAGTGATGTACCTAACCACATGTGAGCCAAAAGTCTCGCGTGGGTCCAATAATACTGCTGCCTGTTACACTTCAAAAAGATTGAAGACTTATCGTAGGGTGAATGCTTTTGCTATCCTTTAATATACTTAAAGAGAGTTTCCAGGTCAATGCTACTTGCTATCAAAAGTTTTTGATTTATAACTGGTTATACAAAGTGATACATGAAAATCAATAGTTAAATAAAAAGCCAAAATAAAAGTTACTTCAAAAAAGAGTATGTTTTTCTTTTCAACCCAATTAGTAGTCTTCTTTAAATTTAGAAAAAAGTTTGTCCCCAGTGGAGTCACCAACTGTAAGGTCTCGCCCGTGCACCGAGATGCTCATTAAGGGGGTAATTTTCTACGGACTAAAGGCAACTTTTGTCTTGCATTTGCAAATTGATCTTTAACCTTTTATTTTGAAAATTCATAGAGTCGCCACCTTTATTTTTAAGGAAAAAGAAAGCAAAACCTGATTTGACTCCAAAACATTACCTACGGATAAAATCACTAGACTTTCAAACCAGGACTGAGCTTCGGAACTAGGTTTTTAGTTTACAATAACTCTCATTTTGGTCTTCCATTTAACAATTGATTTATGAAAATAAAGTTTTATGAACCAGTAAAAGAATGACATTAATGAGATGGCAAGTATACAATGCATGAATGACATATATAATATAACTTTAAAGTAAAAAAAATAAACAAAAGAAGTTTACTACATCAAAAGCCAATAACAGGGGATATTAACTCTAACCCTCAATGAGAATTATAGGTTAACCACAATTCCCCAAAATAACATTAAAAAAATATTAAATTGAGAAAAAGGAGTGTTTTTTGGTTTTTTTGGATTTGAAGCTATGAGACAGCTTACCTGCGTATCTCTATAAATAGGAATCAAAACCCACGCAGTTCTCCCTTCTTGCAAAGGAGGTTTGGTTTGATTTTCAGACAAGATTGATTATGGTTGTTTTAATAGATTTATACCAATTAATTTAGAGGTACGAACAAGATACCTTACTTTGAAGGGGATGGATTTTTAGAAGGGGATGAGTCTTTCTTTGCGGGGGATGACTTCTGAGAGTTTGCCTGGATCGGAATTCCACTTTGATTTGGTAAGATTAGCATAATAGTGTGCATATTATTGAGCTGATTTGATAAAATGGTGCGGGGGATGCCTTTTTAGAGTTTGCCTGGATCGGGGTTCAATTAGCACGATGGTGATGTTTCTAGATTGACTCAAAGAGAGATCACTTTAGGCCTTCTATTCCTTCCACTTAAAGAGAGTTGAAGCGAAATCAAAGAGAGATGAACCGCTAATGATAAAGAAAGCTGAATACGGGGGGAAGAAGAGAGAGCCAACTAAGAAAAACTCAACTTAGCTGTTTTGGTGTAACTCAATGAGAGTTGGTGTATCTTGAGAAGGAAATTGAGCCTTGTATTTATAGGGAAGTGTTAGAGGGAAATTTGGATTGAAAATCGGGATTCACATTCTGGGTTTGGTGGCACCTGTGTTGATGCTTGGCGGCAGCATGCAAGCATTTTGGCGGTAACTAAAGGCTTCACTGGTGCCAAGAGGTAACCTAGGTGGTAGGGCCACCAAAGTCTGCTTGTGCCACTGGCGACATTGCTAGCTATGCTTGGCATTACCTCTAAAGCCTAGGCTGGCTGCCATCAGGTCTGCTTTGATGTTTATCCGGTCTGATTTGCCCGATTTGTAGTGTTCTAACCTCTGGTTGATGTCGATCAGCTTGGCATGATCCGATTTATATGTATTCAGAGTCAACTTTGATCTTTGGTTGATTACTAATTAGTCTAGCATGACCTGAGTTTGTTTGGGGTACAACATCACGTGTTCAAAAATCGTCACACTGTAGTTTTGGAGTGTGACAAAATATGAAATCAAAGCATAGGCTAGAATTTATAACTAGACTGTGTTAGTGAGTATACTAATTAAGGAAAACTATGGAGTATAAGATGTTTGTCTCGTCATTATTCTGTCATTCCTTTTTGGATAAATCTATGTTATTGTTATCCTATGTCTGAGTTTCTTATTTATCTTATCAGTATTGATATGCCTCTAAGTTGTGGACATAGTCGCTGTCAGGGTAGAGGACGAGGTCGTCCTAGAGGAGTGATTCCTTTCGAGGCCAGTTCTATTGGCCAAGTAGGGGATAATGAGGTTCCTCCAGCACCTCAATTGGATATGGCTTAGAGACTTGATCAGTTATAGAGGAACTATGAGATGATAGTAGGGTGCATAACCTAACAGAGGTAACAGGTTCCTCCAGTAAAGGTAGCTCCAGCTCCTCCCTCACTTGCAGCTCTTATAACTCCTTATGTATCTATGCCTCAGCCACCTTTGGTTTAGCAGGTTGAGAAGGTATCATTTGAGAAATTCCTTAAGCTAAAGCCACCAAAATATAACGGTGATATAGACCCTACCGAGTGCTTGGAAGAGGTTGACGATAAGACCCAGATTATGAGGATTCCTAATAGGAGAGCCATTGAGTTTATGGCTTATCTAATGAAAAAGGATGCCTATGATTGGTTCAAGAGGAGCATCATAGTGTTGCTTCGAAGGAATGAGGATATTACTTAGGATTAGTTCTAGGAAACTATGGTTAAAGAGTTTTTGCCAGATTGAAAGGTTGGTACATATATATGAGATGTCGGTTTCTGAATATGCTAAGAAGTACATTGGCTTGAGCAAGTTTGCTCCTACTCTGATGCCAAATGAGGTAGTATGGATTCAGAAGTTTAGAAGGAGATTGTTGGCTCTTTTGTTTAAGATTCTGTCAGCCCATGAGTTGGATTTCTTCTCCACATTGGTGGATAAGGAAAGGGTTATTGAGAACTGTGAGATGGAAATGAGGACTGCTAAAGAACAAAAGTAGAAGGCCAGAGTAGGAAGTTCCTCTAAGATAGGTATGGATGAGAGTTGGGTGAAGAGTATGAGAGTTTATTTTCAGTATGCTCCATAACCTAGTTCTAAGGTCTGTTAGAGAGATACCAACCATGGTAGAGTCCTTTTAAACCTGCCACACAAATGAATTATACGACCAGCTTTGCACCTTCTAAGAGTTTTAGCTCATCAATGCCCCACATGTGGAAAGAGACATTCACGACAATGCTATTGGATTTGGGTGTTCACTTAGATATGGTTAGCTGAGCCACTTTGTGAAAAATTATCCATAGGCACTACTTATAGATAGACCCCGTGCTTTCCAATCTATTGTTTAGATAGATACAGGAGGTGACAATGGCTTTCAGATGGGTAGGTGAAGCATTGGTATAGGTTATGAGATTAGTAGGGGTTTTCAACAAGCTATAGGCCAATTAGCAGGAAAGGCACTGATGGGCATAGGGAGAGGGAGAGTTTTTGTTCTAACAAAACAGGATGCACATGCCTCTAACACTGTGGTGACAAGTATTGTCCCTATATAAGCTTTGAATGCATATGTTTTGTTCAATTCTTGTGCCACACATTCTTTTGTTCCTTCTTGCTTTGCAAAAGAGTTGTCTATGACATGTAAACTGTTGGATAATGCATTGGTTTTTTCTTCCCCTTGGAGAAAGAAGTAAGGTTTATCCTTCTTATCTAATGAGCTTTAATGGTAGGAGTTTAGAGGTAGATTTGATTGAACTGCTGATATTGGAGTTTGATGTGATTTTGGGTATGAATTTGGTTATCTAAGTACTTTGCCACTATCAGCTGCCATTAAAAGAAGATTGTTTTTCGGTCACCTTCGGGCAAGGAATTTGAGTTCCAAAGGGAGAGGAGTGAGACTCCTTATAGGCTGATATCTACCATCAGGGCAAGGAGATTGTTGAGGAAAGGATGATAAGGGTATCTCACTCATGTTTGGGATATAGAGAAAAGAATGGAAAGAGTGGAGCAGATTGCTATAGCGAATGACTTTTCAGACATGTTTCTAAAAGAACTATTTGGTTTGCCACCAGAAAGAGAGATAAAGTTCAACATTGAGGTATTACCAGGTACAAATCACATCTCAATACTCCTATATCATATGGCTCTTATAGAATTGAAAGAGTTGAAGTTGCAATTACAAGATTTGTTGGATAAGAGGTTTATAAGACCTAGCAACTCGTTTTAGGATGCTCCGATCTTATTTGTTAAGAATAAAGACGATTCTATAAGATTGTGCATCGACTACTGGTAACTCAATAAAGTCACCATTCAAAACAAGTATCGATTTCCTGGAATTGATGAATTATTTGACTTGTTGCAAAAAGCCAGATATTTCTCTAAGATTAACTTGAGATCGGGCTATCATCAGTTGATGATAAGAAGGAAAGATGTGAATGCATTTAGAATAAGATATGGGTATTATGTGTTTCAAATATTGCAATTTAGGTTGATAAATGCACCAACTGCTTTTATAGATTTAAAGAACAAAGTCTTTAAACCATTTCTAGATAAGTTTGTGGTTGTGTTCATTAATGACATATTGGTGTATTCTAAGAGTAAGGAAGAGGATGAAGTGCATCTAAGGCAATTTCTATAGACCTGGAGAGAGTAATAGCTATTTGCTAAGTTCTCCAAGTGTGAATTTTGGCTCAATAGAGTTTGTTTTTTGGGGCATGTTATCAATAAAGTAGGAATTACCATGGATCTAAAGAAGATTGATACGATTCTCAACTGGCCTAGACCCACTAATGTAACAAAAGTTAGGAGTTTTTTGGGTCTAGCAGGGTATTGTAAGAGATTTGTGAAATATTTATCCAATCTAGATGCTCCTTTGACCAAGCTCACTCAGAAGCAAGTAAATACTAGTTGTTTGATGAGTGTGAAGAGAGCTTTTAAAAGCTAAAGACTTGTCTTACTAAGGCACCAATTCTAGAATTATCTTCGAGTGAGGGTGGATATATGGTTTACTATAATGCTTCTGGAGAGGGGCTTGGATGTGTTTTGATGTAGTATGATAAGGTAATAGTTTATACTTCTAGGCAATTAAGAAGGCATGAGTTAAATTACCTGACCCATGATTTGAAAATGGCCGCAGTAGTGTTTACTTTTAAGATTTGGAGACACTACCTGTATAGAGAGAAGTGTAAGATCTATACAGGCCATAAGATCTTAAAGAATAAAAGGATATGAACCTTAGGAAAATAAGATTGATGGATTTGCTCAAGCATTATGATTGTGAGATTCTTTATCATCTAAGCAAAGGTAATACAGTAACAGATGCGTTAAGTTAGACCTCATTAGGGAGTTTAGCTCATATACAAGTGTAAAGACTACCATTGGTGAAAGAATTGCATAGTTCTGTACGCCTTTAGAGTTCGATTTGGATTGTCAGATTCTAGAGTGCTTCTAGCACATTTTCAGGTCAAATCACTCTTGGTTGATCAGACTAAAGAAATCCAAGATAGAGATCCTCGATTGGTTAACTTGAAATGTGAATGAGAGTTAGAGAAAGCCCCTAGATTTATAGTGGTAGATGGTATATTGAGATATGGTACCAGATTATGTTTTCCTCCTCTGGATGATCTGAAGGAGCAAATAACTGGAGAGTCTCATTATGCAAATTATAGTGTACATCCAGATGCCACCAAAATGTATCATGATATTAAAGATTCTTACTGGTGGTATGGAATAAAGAAGGACATAGCAAAGTTTATGACAAAATGATTAACTTTTCAACAAGTAAAGTTTGAGCACCATAAGCCATATGGATTACTTCAGCAGTTGCCTTTACTAAAGTGAAAATGGGAGAGTATAATGATGGATTTTATAGTAGATTTACCCAAGACTTCGAGTAGGCATGACTCCTTTTAGGAGATTATAGATTGATTGACTAAGTCAACTCATTTTCTTCCTATAAGGACTTTATATTCAACTTCACAGTATGCACACCTTTACACTTATGAGATTGTGAGATTACATAGTATTTCGGTATCGATTATTTCTGATAGAGTTACACAGTTCACATTGAGATTTTTGGAGAAATTATAAGAGACTTTAGGTACCTAACTAGATCTATAGATTGATGGACAATATGAGATACTCTAGAAGACATGTTTAAGATGTGTATTTTAGGCCTTAGAGGGAATTAGGATAAATATCTACTATTGATTGAGTTTGCTTTCAACAACAATTATCACTCTGTGATCAAGATGACACCATATGAGGTATTATATGGGAGGAAATGTATTTTTTGGAAGAAGTGGGAGAGGAATACATTGAAGGATCCCATTTGATGTAATATTTTAGGCCTTTGATTGAAGAACAATTTGAAATGACTTTCAGTCACCAAAAAAAAGCTATCCTGACCTTAAAAGAAAAGATCTTCACTTTGTCATTTGTGATAAGGTCTTCTTGAAGATATCACTAATGAAAGTTACTATGAGATTTGGTAAAAAAGATAAACTATCTCTGAGGTACATTAGACCATTTGAGATACTGGATAAAATTGGAGAAGTCTTTTTTTACCTGGCACTTTCACCAAAATTTGGATAGCGTGCATCTAGTGTTCCACATATATATACTCCGCAAGTATATTTCAAATTCATCCAATGTGTTATAAGTGCAACCAATGGATCTTTAATAGGACTTGACTTATAAAGAAGTTTCAATAGCCTTGTTGAAGATGGGTTAGAAGACTTCGAATAAGAAAATATCGATGGCAAAAATCCTTTGGAGAAATTAATCGATGCAAGAATACACTTGAGAAAGTGAGAATAACATGCAATCTAAATATCCACATTTGTTTTAGTATTAAGGTAACATTTTCATTAAATTTGAGGATGAATTTTCTTAAGGGAGGAAGAACATAATATCCGAGATTTGTGATGGATTTTGGTATAACTTTGCTTTGGTCTATGTTAGTATAGACTCTTTAGAGAGTTTAGAATCTCTTTCTTGGTTTTGATTGAATTGTTTATGTGACAGTTAGCCATGTAATCTTTGTGTTGATATTTTACATGGTTAAATCTGGTTTGAAGTAATTAAAACCTGAAGGATTAAATTCTAGCCTTGGTAACCGGCATTACCTTAAGGTAACGAGTGTTACACTTCTTATGAAACGAGCATTACATTCTGTAACATGCACTAAATTGCTCTCTATCTAAAATTCAAAAATTCATTTTAATGACGAGTAATGGACATTACCAATTGGGTTCTTTAAATGCTGAGCTCATTTTTTCATCTGAACCAACTCAAAACTTTCTCTTTCTTATTTACTTCTTCACCTACAAAATCCTAGATTTTTCTATCTATTTTCTAAGGAGTTAGTACTCTAATTAAAGCATCATTTTCAAAAGAAAATACTCCAAGTTAACATTTAAATCCTCATAAGATCTAGATCTTTCAAGATCATTAATTATGAGGGAATAGTGTAGTTTCTCTAGAACTTCATTTTTATAATAAATTAAGGTTGTAGGTTGTTACATAAGTTATTTATGAGTTGTGGGTAGTCGATATGAGCACTTATAGCTAATGATGATGATTGATTGGAAGATTAGAGTTTAATGGCTATCTTCGTGAAGGATAAAATCTCAATTTAGTCCCTGGACTTGTCATTGACATTCAATTGGGCCCAAATTGATCTTTTAGATTAATTGATCCCATAAATTTCAAATTTCAATCAATTTAGCCCACATTTGTTTTGAATGCACCGCGTGCAACCTACGCTGTCAATAACAAAATAAAAACAAATAAAAAATTTAATGAAAAAAAATAATTTCTTTCATTCTCATTTTTCTTCTTCCAGGCAAAAATTACAAATATCAACAAAAAGCCCTAAAAAGAAAAAATCATCATCATGCATAAAAACTCAACATCAATCCTTAAACATCCATTTCCATTTCAAACTTAATCTTCATTCATTTTCATTTTTTAGATTTTTTAACAAATAAAAACAATACATATATTAAAAATAACAAAAAGTGCAAATTAAATCCCAATTGAAATTGAAATCTCCAATTCCCCAGTGTATTGATAATTTCTATGGATGAAGGAGGGATAGGGACTGAACCAAGCTCAATAAGTTTGGCTAAAATGGTGAATGTCAATGTACATAAGCCCAATCGAGGCTGAATGTCTGTGCTATCTGTAATACATGTTATTTTTTTTGTTATTTTATTAATTGTATGTTTGTGGAATTGATTGAGAATATATAAATATTTTGAGGAATCCAAAATTCTGTATGAAGGGAGGAGTTTGTGAGGCTAATTTCATGACTTTAAGGGAATAATTTGGAAAAGTGTAAAATATAAAAGTTTTAGATTTATATCTAATCTTTAGGTCTGTAAAAGAGTTTTATGAAATTTTATGTGTATGAGGAGATATGCCTCCTTGACCAGGACCTGTCTGGTTCATTATTTTCTGCAGGAATTTGAGAATGTTTAATTTGTTTGGGAATGATTGAGGATGAATAAACCAAAAGTGTAAACATGAGAAATGTTAATTTATGTGTTATGTTATTGGCTGTAAAATTTCAGGGGAATTGGATAAGTATATCTCAATTGAGAGTGGAATTAATCAAACCTATTTAGATGATTTTAGGCAGTAAAAGTCAGGGTGAATTTTAGAAATTCACCATAGTTTGTGTAGACCTCATTTTGATTTGAATTTTGGATATGTTGGACCTATAAGTGTCTATTTTAAGTGACAAAAAGAATCATGGAGTTTGGATGTCTGTAGCTCATTTGCGATTTGGTTTATTATGAGTTAAGGAAGAAGGTTTTCAGCTCGGCAGAATTAGTAGTGCGAGGTGATTCCTTGATTTCAATAATGGTTAGAGGCTGATCGAGCTGGAGGGGTAAACTTGAAATTGTGGCCCTGTGTGTATAACTTAACTGGGAAAAAGAATCAAGACATTTGGCCCTCTTTGTCTCGCTCGCGATCCATTTCAGTGCGTAGTGGCAAGATGGTTGGCGAGACAGGATTCCAACTCGCCAAAATAGGCGAAGAAGAGATATGCAAAGAGGAAATAAGCGAGGCGAGTTTGGCAAAGAGGCATTGTCGAGATGGCATATGCGAAGAAAAAATAGACGAGGCGAGTTTGGCGAAGAGGCATTGCCGAGGTGGCATATGCGAAGAGGAAATAGGCAAGGCGAGTTTGGCGAAGAGGCATTGCCGAGGCGGCAATAGGCGAAGAGGAGAATTGGAGAAGTAGGAACTAAGAGGATTGGCTAAGTGGAATTGCTAAGGTGGCAATAAGCGAAGAAGAGGATTGGCGAAGTGGGATTGCTGAGGCGTCAATAGGCGAAGAGGAGAATTGGCGAAGTGGAATTACCGAGGTGGCAATTGGAGAAGTAGAGAATTGGCGAAGTGGGATTGCCGAGGTGGCAATAGGCAAAGTGGGATTGCTGAGGCGATAATAGGGGAAGAGGAGAATTGGCGAAGTGGAATTGCTGAGATGGCAATTGGCGAAGTGGCATTCGCGAGCTGGCATATGCGAAGTGGCATTTGCGAGCCTGCAATGCGAATTGGCATTATGAGCCGGCAATGTGGAGTTACATTTGCGAGCTGACTTATGCAAAGTGGCATTTATCAGAGCGGATTGGCGAGGAGAGCTGGCGAAGCGGAATTGAGAGGCAGTAGCCTATTTAACCAGTTATCCAATAGCTATGTTTCACGATTTTCTTCTTTCTTTTCTTTCATTCTTCTTCATTTCTTCTCCTATCTCTTTCCGATTTGTTCCATCATTTTCTAATGCATTAATACTCAGAATTAATGCATTAAATCACTAGATTAACTCATTTAAAAGGCTTCAATCATCATTTCAACCTAGATTCTTCAAGAACTCAATTTTGGAGAAAATAAGATAATTTTCTCCAAACTTTATTTTCTCTTTAGATTAAGAATTTCTGGTAATTACAATAGTTATTATGCGTATATAGAGTTTATTACAAGTAATTTAAGACTATTAATTTTGATAAATATGGAAGATATCAAAATTTATGAAATTGATGAATAGTGACATGAACAGTAAGTAGTTTTTGAATTTCAGATTTTCTTTAAGAGATAAATTAAATTGATGTTAGGAAACAATAATAGAGACTATAAGAAGGTTAAATTATAAGGAATTATATTATGTATTATTGATTAAGGAAAACCCTAATTTTGAGAATTTGGGGAAACTTTCATCGGAGAAGAGAACTCAAGAAATTTGAGGAGATTATTGAATGAACAAGCTATTGAGGGAAATACAAAGATAAATTTGTTGAGAGGTAAATATAAACATTGCACATACATATTGCTTCTTTGAATTTGAATGATTCAACCTATCCTAATATTTTGCTTATGTGATCCTTATGTTTCAAAATAATGCATTATGCACCTATTAATTGAAATCCCTACAATGTTCTCAAACAAATAATGATTTGTTCCATGTGATTACATTATATGAATGTAAATGACTTGGTCATTCTTCTTTGGACCAACTTCATATGAAACCTATTTGTTAAATGGAAGAAAATTCATGTTTATATGTTGATGGTCTTGTGACCAATATTATTCTTGTGGAATTCAAATTATATGATCTTGACATGTTATGTATAGAACACTCTTCCTAATGAGAGTAAAGTCATTGGTCCATTGTGCACTTTGGGAACCTAGCTGATAGGGTTTTTATTAGTGTTCCACCTAGAGGGGACCATGAGCTCTAGGCGTATGCCCGACCAAACATATGTTTGTGATAAGGTAGCAAGGCAACAAGGCTACTAATGCACCCTGTTGTGATAAAGTAGCAAGTCTAATGATGCACCCTGTAGTTCTATCATATGATTTGACAGTGCTGTTTGATTTTGAGCACTTATATTCTTGTAAGCTTAACCTTTTGATATTTCCATATTCTTGTTCTTTGACTTGATCTATATCATGCATGTTTATATCTTACTGAGTTGAAGGCTTACTCCCCTTCTGTGGATTTCAGGTAGTAGTGTAGCTCGAGAGGGAGCTAATATAGAAGGCATAGCTTTTTGATTCATTTCTCCAAGAAGACTCTATGTAATTCTTTTGATATATATATATATATATATATGTTCAATGGATTATATTATGGTGTTGTATGTATGAGGAGTATACTCTAGAGCTTCGTAGTATATATATATATATATATGTTCAATGGATTATATTATGGTGTTGTATGTATGAGGAGTATACTCTAGAGCTCCGTAGTTAGATGCTGAGGATGATACTATTTTGATGTCTAAATTGTTATGATCGGGCTACCCTTGTTCTTTAGTGATGTGTGAAGTATCTTTTGATCGGTA
>CANXYC010064948.1:0-10868 GCA_948193065.1 Aleurites moluccanus
GAATTGTCTTTGAATTTAAAGCTTGGATTAGTGTTTAGGATGGTGAATTGTTTCTATTTCCATCAAAAATGAAAAGAAAATATTAAGAAATGGAAATGGAGGTGTTGGCCGAACCTTGCTTGAAGTTTTAATGGAGTTTGGCTGAAATTTTCTTAAAGAAGAAGAAGACAAATGGTGTTGGTGGGAAAAATTTATCCAACAAAAAAGATGTGATCCAATGGTTTAGGTTCTATGGTAATTTTGGTGAAACCTAGTCATCCAACCTTCCATTCTTCTTACTTTCATCTTATTGGCTCATCCAAAGTCAACTAAGATAGGTAACACATACATTTGGCACACCAAATCTAAAGCCAAAAGCAATAATCCCATACTTTGAGCTTAGGATAGCAACTTTGCAACCTACTTATCTAACCATCCAATTTTTCATCATTTGATCCAACGGTCAGATTTAATAAAGCCTAAACTAATACCATAATGTATCACACACTCAATAACTCCATAATATAAAGGAAATGACCAAAATACCCTTAGTGCAACCGAAACACCAAAATCGAGCAACGTGCCGATAAAATTTTTTCAACCGGGATTATTTCTTTATCTAATCCTCAAATAAATTAAATAAGGCCATTTTCAAGTCTTTAAATTATTTTCTTCTTTTAAATATGATATTAAATCCATAAAATTCCGACGGGTGAAAAATGACCATTTTGCCCCCAGTTCACCAAAAATTCAAAATTTCCCGATTAAGTCCTAACAGCCTCTGGACCACTTCTATACCTAAAACTAATTCAAATAATATGCATAATCATCAATTTCATACATAAATACATATTAACAACACATTAAAAAGAAAGTAAAAATCTTCCCTCGAAGGTCTCTATAAGGGTTAGGTTCAAGCTAGGCTGAGGTGTTACAAATAGGCTCTACTATATCCTTAAGTCTGACCCCTAAGCCCTTTCTTGGTTGAAACTCTTGTCGACTCATCACCTTAGAAACTATGTTTGATGCATTAGAAAACTTTAAATTAAGAGTCTGTTATGAACTTTCAACTTCCTGTTTCGCAGCTTCAATATAGGGAAAAGACTCTGGTTTAGAAATCAAAATATCCTCCTCACCTTTAACTATGATTAGCTTCCTATCCATCACATACTTAAGCCTTTGATGTAGGGATGAAGGTATGGCTTTGGCAGCGTGAATCCAGGGACGCCTTAATAATATGGTGTAAGCAGGCTCAATATTCATCACCTAAAAAGTTACCTGAAAAGTGTAGGCCCCAATCTGTATCGGTATGTAGGCCCCAATCTGTATCGGTATATCTGTGTCTCCCATCACCTCTCTTCAAGTGCCATCGAAGGCTCTTACGACTATTTAACTTGGCCTTAGAGTAGCCATATCCACCAAAATTCTTGCAAGTGTTGAATGAGGTAGTACATTAAGAGCTGAACCATTATCAACCAATACTTTGGCTACTATACACCCCAAACTTTTGACTGTAATATATAAGGCTTTAGTGTGATGAATTCCAGCTAGATCAATTTCATCATCAGAGAAAGATATAAAATTACTAGCTTGGATCTGGCTCACTAGCTTCTCAAACTTCTACTCCTAAATGTCAGGAGTAATATAAGCCTCATCCAAAACTTTTTGTAAAGTATCCTTGTGAATCCTAGAACTCGAAATCAAAGCTAACAAGGAAATGCGGGCAGGGGACTTCCTTAATTGCTTTCGCAATATTGTTTAAAAATTCATCTTTGTCTTTCTCTTGTTTTCCCTCACCAACAACGACCTCCTTACCCCTCTTCTCCTTCTCTTCTTCTTTGGTCAGAATAGCTTCATCTAGAATAATCAAAGGCTCTTCAACTCAAACTTTCCCTTTCTTCAACTTATCTGCATCCTCTGGAGCATAACACCTACCACTCTGAGTAATATAATCAACACTCTGTCCTTTTTGCTCTTGGATTAGCTCTGAGTTGGCTAATGGGGTGGTACTTTGTGGCTGGTTGGGAATGGTTGGATCAGGATTTGATATTGGTTGGGTTTTTTGAATAATTATAGATGGTGGTCCCACATAAGTGATCCTCAATTTTTGAAAGAATTGTGTTTGAGGGGACTGCTGTTGGGCTGTTGGGTTATGAAAGGAAATGATAGGAGGAGAATAGTTAAATGCTCTGGTAGTGCTACTACAAGCAGGCTGTGTATGCATTTGGAAGTTGTAATTCTATGGGACAATATAAGTGTCGGTCATTGGAAGTTGCACTGGAGTTGTAATTACAGCTACTGTGTGTAGTTGTATAGGGTATAGGCTAGGATTAATCCTTTCAGAGGTTTTGGTTGCTAGTTGGTAACCCTCAAAGCTGATCACATTAACATCTTCAACTTGAGACACCCCCTATGGTCTTTTGCTTCCACTTCAATAACATTCACTAACCCACTTTCTTCAGTAGTGGTGTGATTAGGCAAAGGATTAGTACTGATGTTTGGTGATGACCCCTCTCCTTCGATCTTTAACCACCCATATCTGATTAAATGCTAAACCTTTGCCTTGAAACCTGGACAGTGTTCTATAGAATGGCCAATGACATTTGCATGATACTTACATTTAGCATTGGGATTGTACTAGTTGGGATAAAGTGGGTTCATAGGATTTGTAGGTGTGGGAACTATTTGGTTAATGCTAAAGAGATATCTAAATATATCAGTACAGAATATGGGTAAAGGAGGAAAATCTCTATTTTGGTTGATTCTTTGGTTGTTGGAATGTTGGTTAGGTCTTCGATGGTAATGGTTTTGAGATGCTTGTTGGTATTTGCTTCTAGGATGGCTTGGATATGGGGATATGGGTTATAAGGGGGTTATGAGTAAAATAGGAAAACATTAGAGACATGATTTTCAAATATAGGAGGATAGGGGGATCTTAGGCATGAGAAATAATTGGTTGGACATGAGTGATTATAAAAGGATGGGTAAGGCTGATTTGTGTTTTGATAAGGCTGGGTATTGGGAATATTGACCATATACACCTCTCCATCTTTCTTCTTGCTTTCGTTGGGCCCTTTCCTCTAAATATCAATAGAATGACTATTTAATCTGCCTTGCTTCCAGCTTGCCTCAATTCTTTCTCTAGCTTGAATCAAGTCAGCAAAATTGGTAGTAATATTACCAATGAGATACAAATGAAATGGGTCCTTCAGAGTATCAATGAACAAACTGCAAAGCTCATGATCTGTTACTGAGGGATGCACTTCTGCTACTTTCTCTCGCCACCTTTAGGCATACTCCTTAAAGCTCTCTATTTCTTTTAGATACATATTTTGAAGATCTCTCCTGCTTAGAGCAGTATCAATGTTGAACTTGTAGTATTTAAGGAAAGTGTCAGCCATGTCGTTCTAAGAATGAATGCGACTTTTATCTAACTGGGTGAACCATTTGACTGTAGACCCAGTCAAACTCTCGATAAAGAAATGAGTGAACAACTTTTCATCTGACGTGACAGTCAGCATCTTAGAGACATAGCTAGCCAGGTGTAAGCGGGGATCAGTAGAGCCAATATACTTTTCCAACTCTAGCAATTTAAACTTCTTGGGGACTATCACATCTGGAACCAGCTTAAAAGTAGAAACGTCCATCGAGCCATACAAATTCAAACCTTCCATTGCCCGGAGCCTTTCTTCAATGAAGGACAACTTTTCTTCCTCTTTGGCTTTCTTTCTGTCTATCTCTGATGTACCGTATAGTATTTATGTAACCATGGGGGAGGTGTGGACTATGCCTTGAGATACCACTGGGAAAGTGAATGGAGAAATATAGCTATTTCCACTTGCAGAATGAACGGGCTGTGGAATCCCAGGATTTGTATTGGTTATGTATGGATTGAAGGGGGCTTTGAAGGTGTTGGATGTGCCTGAGGAGCCACCTATCTCAAACCTGGTGCCTGAAGAAGTGTAGAAGTTAAGGAAAACAAGAACTGGTTGTATCGGCTCCTCAGTAGGAAGGGTGGGAGTTCCCTGAGTGACTGTATTTAGTGCTACTAAAGCATTGTCTTGTGTGAGTAAAGCATTAGTTAAAAATCTATGGATATCGGTGTGCTATGTTTTGAGGTCTCCTACATCATTTTTCAAAGCGTCAATCTCTTCCTAGTGTTCCATTTGGATTATTAATCTAATCCGATATGTATAATTAGGAGCAATGACAATTCGTGACTTTCCTTTTGGTCTACCCATATTTGATTAATTTGTGCATAACATGCAATTTATATTGTTAGTTTTTTCACATACATATATTTTTGCATCATATATTTTAATCTGTCAATAAAATCAAAAATAATTTAGCAAAATTGTTCAGGGGTGGATACTGTTAAGAATTTGATATTTGTTAGACAAAAAAAAAAAATGATATATTTGGATCATCAATCATAATAACCAAATCAAATTCTTTTGAGGAATAAATGATCATAGTTTAACCTGCAACCAAAAACATTTCTTCTTTTTACTAAATTTGCTACTTCTTACTACATCAACGCTACACTAGATTCAACCTATCTATTTTAGCCAATATTTTAAGAAGCCGAGACATATACAAATGAGCTTTCTCTTTAGTCAAAGGATTGATTTGCATGAGTACTTCTTCAAATTGTTAGAGGAGGGCCCTGGATTGCTCAATCATATTATTCCTAAAGGAAATCATTTGATCTTCTTGCAAGTGAAGTTGTTGATAAAGCCTTTTTTTTTTCCTTAACTAAATCATCCCTCTCATGTGTCCATTCTTTATAAGCTTGCTTTACTTCCTTCTAAATTAAACACTATATATGCAGCTGAGTTGGACAAGAACTGTGAGCTTGCTGTAAAGCTCGGAGCTTCTCCTTCATAAATATCAAGTGATCTTGAATGGCACTAAGTTGGGAATTTAAGCTGTCAACTTGAAGCCCTTTATCTAGCACCCTTTCTTCCAAATTGATATTTTGTTCTTGCAGATCTCTGCATTTGCTTGACAACTGATGGTTATCAAATAAGGCCTTATCTAAATCCTTTTGAAGTACTCCTTCTTTACTTCCCCATTGATCATTTTCTTTTTCTAGTTCTCGTACCCTCTTTCTCTGATTTCTTAAAAGATTTTATTGTTGGCTATTTTGGAGTATGAGTCACTCATTCTCCTGTTGCAATTGTTGGCTTCTTACTGATAACTTTGAATTCTGCTTTTGACTCTCTGTTAGCTAATCGACCAGGTCTTGGTTCAACTTCAATTGTCACTACGTGCACTCCTTATAATAATCCTATACTAAATTGACCTTGGGTAGGGTGATATCCTCTATAAGATCTGGGAGGTTAAGGTCTTTTCCTCTGTTTTTCTGCCAAGTCGGATATCCGATAGTGGTCTCACCCTAGCTTGTAAATCCTTGGCCAATGATTAAATTTCTCCAAGCTTCTTAAGCCTCCTTCAGTAATTGTTTCTCTTGTGCTATAAAGAGTAACCTATCCTCATGATTTGTCTCTGCTTCCTTGTTAGTCTTATAGTGGTATTTTCCCAATCCTTTAGTTTGAGGAATGTACTGCGAATGAAAAACTTATCGCAATACCATAGATGGTGCGTAGCAGATGCATCCTATTACTCTGATTAATGAAACAAAAGGGGCAGTGCTTGGTTCTTAGGATGAATGGCTTTATCGGCATCCATTTGGCTCTCCATTCATAGCTCTTACTTATGACCTTGACCTTTGTGATATTTTCCTTCAACTACGAGAGTGGTATATTCAGGACTACCTCATTTAATACTTTCCTTTTTTTCGGATCATAGGTACAAAATCGAGTGCTTTGAAGAAAGAAATGTCCCACTGCCCATACATATAACAGATCCTTGCAACCCAAAAATCTCCCGTCGTATGCCCTACAGTGACTCAGGGATAAAAAGGTTTCAATCAAAATTGTCGATAGAGGATTTATATAATCATGATCCATAGAGGTAAAGAAACGAACTACTTTGCTGTTAATGAAATTAATTGGTCCTGGAGTTAACATCATTCCATAAACAGTAAGTGCCAAGATTCTATAACAGATAGTCATTTTTCCTTCTGCCATATGCATGTAAAAAATGTGATGCAAGTTTGACCATTGCCATCCCTCAATGCTTCCCACCCGTATCTATGTTTCTTTAGCTTTTTGCTCTGTGATTTGTGCCAATTTTGCATATTTTCTCCATGGTCTATTATCTTCCAAAACCAAATATATTTGATTTTCATCAGTGAATGGTGCTTGTAAAATCCTATCATACTCCTCCATCATCGGGGTGGTATCCACGTCATTAATGGTAAAAACATTATACTCTGGATCCCAGTACTTTAACAATGTTTTTAACACCTTATCCCTTACTTTGACGTGTAGTAGCTTGGCAATATCTCCATATTTGGTTATAAATTCTATCCTGGCCTCTGTAGATAATTTCTCCAAACACTTGAACAAAATTACAGTATCACTACTCTGTAAAGAAAACCTGGCCTTCTTTGAAAGTCAACTATGAAAACTCATTGGTATTGCATCTCCCTCTATCCTCTGTAATTCCTCTCACTCCCTGGCAATCTGATTCCATAATCTAGAGCGTAACTCTAATTCCTCACTTTCCTTTGGTGACGTCATGATTTCTCCACGATACCAATTTTTCCGACCCACAAATATACCTAGTCCAAAAGAAAGTGTAAGATCAATAAAAACACAAAGTTAGCACATATATATAATATAAAAATTTACTCATTTATCCTAAAAATTCTAAGAAATATAGGGTTTCAAATAAAAATTTTAAATAAAATAATTCATCAAAGTAGGAGAATTTCTTTTAATTAATTACTCTTTAAATCGCCTAATTTCTTAAAATAATAGAATAAATGAGTATAAAAACAATCTTACCAAAACATAAATTGCAGCAGCATGATTAAGTAAAGTGTAAGGATACATGCCACTTTTGATGCGAAATTCTGGGTTAAAAGGGTAGAACTAAATTGTCAACATTACCTAAAGGTCATTCTAAAAAGGTGAGCTTCTATTGTTAAGATTCAATGTGTCACACCCCAGCTCTAGTGGTTTGACGGTCCTAGGACAAGGGTAGGTTTAAGGCCACCATAAACCCATAGAACATTCATACCCTGGATTTCATTCATACAATATATATATTCATATCAAATACAGATATCATTATAATATTCATTCCTATAATTTATGTAATCATACTTCATTCATTTATATTCATTATCATATAATTTCCTCTTGTTCCTTACTGATCAAAAGATACATCCCACATCACTAAGGAATAAGGGCAGCCCAAAATGTTACAGTTCAGACATCACAATAATATCGTCTTCGATATCTAACTATAGAGCTCTAGAGTATACTCCTCATATATATAATACCATAATACAATTCAATATATATATATATATATATATATATATATATATAATAATTACAATGATGACTTCTTAGAGGACTGAATCAAGAAGCTCGATCATCTATATTAACTCCCTCTCGAGCTACACTATCATTTGAAATCCACAGAAGATGAGTGAGCCTTCAACTCAACAAGATATGAAAATGCAATATAAAGATCAATCCAAAGAAAGGTCAATCCAATAAAATATGGGTAAGAAAACATCATATGGTTATGCTTATAAGAACAGAAGTGCTCACAATCGAATAGCACTGTCAAATCACATGATAGAACTGCAGAGTGCATCAATAGCCTTGCTACCTATCACAACAGAATGCATCAGTAGGCCTTGCTACCTTATCGCAAACGCATATTTGGCTAGGCATACACCTAGAGCTCATGGTCCCCTCTAGGTGGAACACTGATAAAAACCCTATCAGCTAGGTTTCCAAAGTACACAATGGACCAATGAATTTACTCTCATTGGGAAGAGCGTTCTATCCATAGGGTCATATGGTTGCAATCTCACAAGAAAACATATTGGTCACAAGATCATCAATATATAATATAAATTCAGTCAAGTTAACAAATAGGTTTCATATGAACTTGATTCAAGGAATGATGACCAAGTCATTTATAATATATACATGGTAATCACATGAAACAAATTGTCATTTTATTTGAGAATATCTTGGGAATTTCAATTGATAAGTCAGTAATACAATATCATATAACATATGAATCATATATGTGAACATTAGGAAGGTTTGGACAATTAATTTCAAAGAAGCAATTTACATATGCAATATTCATACTTAACTCAAAGTGTAATATCTGCCATTTTGTAGTATTTTTACTAATTTTGTATGCTTGGAGAATTAATTAAATTCAAATGTGAATGTTTGAAAATTTCTGGAATTTCTGATGTAATGCAATTGTAGGAATTTATGATGATAATTTCATGATCTTAAAGACATAATTTGATAAAGTGTAAAACATGAAAGTTGTGAGTTTATGTCTTAACTATAATTCTGTAAATTGGTTTGGCAAAATTCTGTATGAGTGATGAGTTATGTCTATTTGAGCAAGGCTGGACTAGTTGAGTATTTTTACAGGAAGTCAGTGTCTGTTTGAAATTACTGGGAATGACTGAGGCAAAATTAGCTAAAAGTGTGAACATGAAAAATGTTCCTTTGTGTGGTGTGATGATGGTGTAAAATTTCAAAATTTTTGGATAAGTGTATCTCAGTGGAGAGTAGTTTTTCTCAGAGTTGTTCGGTTGGGTTTTGGGGCAGAAGTTTGGGTGAATTTTGGAGAGTCACCATGGTCTGTGTGTTGATCCTTATGATTTGAAATTTTGTTATGTTGTGCTCCTATATGTTATTTTTAAGTGGTAGAAAGAATTAGTAAGTTTGGATACTCGTAGCTCATTTGTAAGCTTGGTTAAGGTGAGATGTTCAGAGAAGGTTTTAACTTAGAGAAGTGTGGGGTGTGGTGAGCCGGCAAAATGCGAAGTGGCATTTTGCCAGCCGATAACACGAAGTGGCGAAGTGAGGTGGCAATTGGCGAAGAGAATTTGGCAAAGAGGTTTGGCGAAGAGGATTTGGTGAAGAGGGGATGTGCGAAGTGGCAATTCATGAAGAAGCGAAGAAGCAAAGAGACGAAGAGGCGAAGTGGCAGTTTGTGAAGAGGCGAAGTGGCAGTTTGTGAAGAGGAAAAGAAGCGAAGGGGCGAAGTGGCATATGCGAGGAAGAGTTCACGAGGAGAGTCTGGCGAGGCCGCATATGCAAGGTGGCATATGCGAGCTGGATTAGCGAAGTGGCATTGCCGGATCAAGTTTGGCGAGTTGAAAAGTGCGAGCTGGGAAATGCGAAGTGGGAATAGCGAGCTGGCTTAGGCAAGGTAGCTTTGCCGAGGCAGGATTCGCGAGGCGAGCTGGCAAGCGTATTTTCTGGGCAGTGGTCTATTTAAACCCAGTAACCCCAGTAGTTTTCACGTGAATTTTCCTTTCTTCTTTCTTCATCAATATTCAGTCTCTTCTGAGAGTTAACCTCATTTTATTTTCTAAGGCATTAATAATCAAATTAATGCATTATACTTCTAGATTAGTCTATATTGAGGCAGAATCATCAGATTTGAGCAGTAATCTCAGAAATTTCAGTTTGAAGGAAATAAGGTAAATTTTCTTCCTAAACTATTTTCTTTGGATTTATTTAAGTCTATGGGTTAGGATAATTAATGTTGGGTATATAGAATTTATTGCAAGCAATCTGCAGTTATTAATGATAATTAATGTGGGAGAAATTAGGATTGGTGAGACTTCCATGAACAGTAACTCCGAAAATTTAATGCAGATTTTCTTTAAGAGATAAATAAAATGTGTTGTTAGGAATTAAGAATAGAGACTCTAAGATAACTAATTATTAGGAAATCATGATAAACATTATTGATTTGGAGAAAACTCTAATTTTGTATATTTGGGAAAATTTCTTAGGAGGAGGAAATTCAAATTGATTGGGGAATTTTAAGTGAGCAGATTGCTAAAGAGAAATTTGTATAAGAGGTAAGTATGAGCATCCTATTTGATTTTTGTTCTTTGAAATTAAAATGACCAAGTATTCTTTTATTTAATTATCCTATTGTATATATTTATATACTTGTATAATGTGAATGGCTTGATTAACCTTTGTGGATCAAGTTCATATGTTTCTTGCTTGTAAACCCAATTTGATTGATGATATATGATGAAGGTCTTGCGACTGAGATGCTTCTTATGAGATTGAAACCCCATGAACCATGGATAGAATGCTCTTCCCAATGAGAGTAAATTCATTGGTCTATCGTGCACTTTGGGAGCCCAGTTGATAGGGTTTTTATCAGTGTTCCACCTAGAGGGGGCCATGAGCTCTAGGCGCATGCCTGGCCAAGCATGTGTGCACGTTAAGGTAGCAAGGCTACCGATACGTATGTTATAATATGAGATCAGTTTTATCAGATGAGATTTGATAATGCCATTCTTTGTGGGCATTCTATGTTCTAAATATGAACCATGATTTAATTCATGACATGATTTGATACAGCCAAATTATTATGAGTACTATGTTTCTTTCAAGTAAAGCTTATTATTCTTCCATGCCTATATGTATAAATATGTGTTCATAACCATGATTCGATATTCAGAATTTTGATTTAAAATGTTCATATCTTACTGAGTTGAAGGCTCACTCCTCTTCTTTGGATTTCAGGTGATAGCATAGCTTATGAGAGAGCTAATAGAGAGGATCGGGCTTCTTGACTTGTTTATCCCAAGAAACTTCCATTGTAATTCTTTTGACATATAATTATGTATATTCAGTTAATGGTATTATGATACAATATGTAATGGGAGTATACTCTAGAGCTCCGTAGTTAGTCATTTGAGGATACTAGTATATTTTGGATGTATGATTATTACCATT
>CANXYC010064953.1:0-18196 GCA_948193065.1 Aleurites moluccanus
AAAATTCATAAATAATAGCTAAAAATATAAAAAAAATTTATTTAGAAAATATTAATAAATTCAAACACACAAAATATCAACCAAACATAATTAAAATATAAATATTTTAATATATAAAAAATATTCAGTAATATTTTTTAAAAAATATTAAAAATTTAGCATACATTAAATTATGAGTATTTGAACAAATTTAATCTAATAAGTGTTTTCAATAAATTTCAACAATCTCATAAGAATTATTTATTAAACAAATTATTTCTTATATATATATATATGTTATTAATTAATATAATTTTATACAAGGAATAATTAAATAAATATAATAATTAACCAAGTATAATAACGGGTCTCCATGAAAATGGGGATGGGGATCCCTAGGGGGAATACACTCCCCATCCCCGTCTCGTCCCCACTAACGAAAAAAAAAATATTCCTTATCCCCGTCCCCATAGAAAGACAAATCGAAAAATTCCCACCTCATTCGAGACAAATCTCCGCGTAGAACGAAGATTCTCCGCCTTATTGCCATCCCTATTTCTTCCCTTACTTTCAGCATACGTTCATGGTTTATTATTCAACATACTGATTACAAAGTATTTTTGACTTTTTTGATTCAGATTCAGATTAAATTAGTTTTGTGATAGCAGCGTAGTAATAGGCTGGTGATAATTTTATGGTCCAATCTTAATTCTTAAACCTCAATAATTAAAAAAAAAAAAAAAAATCTTAATTCTTAAACCTCAATAATTTCCCAAAAGAAAACCTGAAATATCAAAGAATTCAATTTCAATATCAAGAATACAATCAAAACATGACACAATTCTTTGTTCCCACAATCCATTTCCATTTCTATAAAAATATCTAAATATAGTCTAACGTGGAAGCATGTAATTGGTCCTCGCATGATAAGAAATCTGTGTTCAAAATTCATTACATCTCCCGATAATATTGCTCTCTCCATCGTCGCCTTTTCTCGCAACCAAACCCAAAAATGGCAACACTAACTTGTCTTAACCTCTCAACCCCAAGATTCGTAGCCAAGGCTACTGACGCGCCAAAGGCTCAATCCATCTTCAGATTAAACCACCCATGGAAAAGGACATACCAATTCGGTTCGGGTCGCATGCAAATCCGACCCGTAAGAGCAGCTCCTGATAGCTTATCGGAGAAAGTGGAGCAGAGCATCAAAACCGCGGAGGAAGCTTGTCAGGGTGACCCGGCCAGCGGTGAATGCGTAGCGGCTTGGGATGAAGTAGAGGAGCTGAGTGCAGCTGCTAGCCATGCCAGGGACAAGAAGAAGAAGTCTGACCCGTTAGAGGATTTCTGTAAGGACAATCCGGAGACAGATGAGTGTCGTACTTATGACAATTGAATTGGGTTTTTTATGCTTTATTTTCGTTCTTCAGTAATCAAGTTTAGATGTTTACTGGGTTGGATTATGAGTCGTTGGGTGATGGATTTATCATGGTGGTGTTATCAGATATATTATACCATACCATCTTGGAAGATAAATTAGCCTCGTGATTATTACATGTACTTGTTAATTTAGCTTTTTTTTCTTTTTCATAGTATTTGGTTATTCGATAGCAGCTAGCAAGATTTGGTTTGAAGTGTCCTCTTTATCATATAAATGAATTTGAAAACATATAATTCATCTATAATTATAAAAGGAATATATGTAAATAAAATAAATATTTCTTTTCATCACATAAAAATATAAAATTTTAAATAAAGTTTGAAAAATGTTGTGACATTTATTTATATCAAATAGGACTTGATGAGCTTTTATCATTTTAATTTGATTTATTTATTTTATAAATTTGGTTCAGTTGTATAAATATAAATTATCGATCACATACAATTTTAAAATTTTAAGTTTAATTTTTTAATAATATAATATTTGATTCTAAACTGTTCCAATTCGATTAATTTATTTTTTAATGATAATTCAATTTGATTAATTTATTAAATTTAGTTCAAATATTTTTAGAAAGTAATAAAAAGCAACTAATAATAGTTTCAAATATAAATTTTATTCAAAATCAATTTTAAGTTCATAAAAATAAAATGAAAAGGTTTGTCTGATGGAAACCATATAATGCCTAACTCTATGTAAATGAATAAAACTTTTGAAGCCCCTATTATCTAGGGATGGCAACAAGGTGAAATGGAAAGAGAAGAGAGGGTTATTCCCTTTCTTTCCCTTGCCTAGATGGAAAATCTCAATCTCCCTAATGGAATGAAAATTTTCTCGTTTTATCTCACGTCAATGTTAGTGAAGGTGTGCATTCGGTGAATAATTTTCCTGTGTTTTTTATAGAATCAAATATACCAGATCATTATAAACAAAACAACAAAGGTCATAATACACGGTGCCTTGCAATATTGCCTGCACAAATTATCAACGAAGTCGCTGACCAGCTTACAATTTTACGATAAGAGAGACCAACCGTCAACAACAGATAAGATCAATTCATTTGTTAGAATACCTTCATGACTAACCAAAACGTTCTAGATGAATCATAGCAGGAATCAATATTCTCTACGCAATCTGTGTTCGTCTGTTCAATTTTTCAACCTTGTGATAGTCAAAGACGGAAAATTTACTCTTCTATAAATATTATCCTAATTCAGCAGCGCAACTGCACACAAAGTATCAATTGTTGGATCATGCTTAATATCAATTTATTTCAGGATTTGTCAAACATCTTCCAGCCCATACTATTCCTCAGGATTCAGGAGGTCGGAAAGAAAGCACACACCAACTACCCCACCTACCTTGAAATATCTTTAGTTTTAATACATCCTGTGGGAAGTGATATCTATCTCCACTTTGACGTCAATGAAAGCAAACTATATTGAAGAACTCTATACCACAATGAATCTACATCCCAACAAAGCTATTCTGAGCCTCAAGGAAGCGATCTGAATACTAATTATATGCATTATAGCCCAAAGTTCGCAGTTCCTTCTAACCTATTTGAAATACCAGACAACTCATTTTCAGGAATTTAAGGTTACTAATTTACAAAATTTGCGCAGAGCCTAGTAAAATTAGCACATAATCTAGTCATTCCAATGTTCCAGTCACACTCCCAGACAACCATGAAATCCAGTGAACTTGTGCGAAGCGATTAAATACAAAGAGCATGCAACTCATAAATTTTGCATATTGGCAAAGATATAAAAAATAAATTACACAAATCATTCACATTATATCACTATTCCATATTCAACCCAGCACTGAGATGCCAATCATTCAATAAACAAATCTCCCATATTGGAAACAGCAACATTATAAGACTATATAAACATTGATAGATAGACAAGCAGTAATGTACAGCATAATACATTACCAACTCGAATGCAGACACCAAAAACATACAATACCAACATACAACTAACATGCCATACCAAACGAACCCAAAACAACAAAAAGTCTCACACCAGGTAAAGACCCAAATAGAACAAACACATCCATTTCCTGTAAGTTACTAGACATGTTATCAATATTGAAACATATCAGCAGAGGCCATGATGGGCTGCACTGGGCAAGGGAGTTGCCACGGTTCCAGCAGGGGATCTGGTATCTCGGGTATGTCCACTTCAAAACCGCTAACATCCTCCACAATCTGGAGGACAGAGTTCAAGGATCGAAGCCTCTCAGTCAATTCCATTGCCTGAGCCCTCAATACATTGTTGGCATGTTCCATCTCCACATGCCGTTGGCTGTGGACATTGATACTCTGCCTCAACTGACCATTCTCATTCTGCAATATGCTTATTTCACTGATCAGATCCTCTATCTGTTTCTGCTTCCTCATCCTGGACCGCCTGGCTGATTCCCGGTTAGATATCATCCTCTTCCTTTTCCTTTCATCGATATTGGCATATCGTGGAACGGAATCGGATCCTAAGCTCGTTGCCTGCCTTTGCATTCCCAATTAACTTTTTTTCCCGAAAAAATCAAATTTCTCAGAAGAAATAGATCCTAGCTTAGCTACTGTTAAGAAATGTTCGATACTATCTACCAAATTTAGTTAGAATTAGGGATTTCAATATTTAAATCTAGGGGGAAATAGGGATAAAAATTTACAAAACGGGTTCAATCAATGAAAACACGTAAAACCAGTACAGAAACACAACGGAAAAGGAATGGAGAATTCGAACTCGACGCATGAGGATGGCGCAACTCATAGAAGATCTAAAATCATTGGGACGATTATACGAAAACCTAATTTCTGATTCCAAATACCGAAGAGGAATATAGATTTTTAAGATCTACAAAGAATAATAAAGTCAACGAGGAGGATCAAAATCAAGCAATCGATCCAACGAATCAAATCTTGAGAAGAAAAACCGATCGAAAGCGAAACAGAAAGAAAAGTGCAGAGAGGGAAAAAAAATGGAGAACTTAGCTGATAGCTATGAAGAATCGAAACGCGAACGAAACGGCAAGAGAGAGGAAAAAAGCACAAAAACCAGCTGATATTATTTGAAAAGCGAAAAGAAAGAAGGTTAATAACGCATCGGTTTAGGGCTTTTATAGAAGGTAAGGGTGACTTTCGTTGGTAGGTGGGATTATAGAGAGGAAGTTTGGTTGAAAAGTTTATTTTAAAAAATAAAATTTTCAAAATATCGCCTTAAACATATTGATATGTATAATTTATATTTTTTTTATTTTTAAATTTTAAAATGATATTTTAAATTAATCTGTTAAATATTTAAAAAATTATTTAATATTTTTTAAATTTTAAAACGATATTATATATACATTATAAGTATATTTAAATATTTTTATAATTATGTATTATTTTTGTTTAAAAAAATAATTTTTTTCTATTTTTATATAAATTAAAAAAATATTAATTTAATTAAAATAATAATTTTTATAAATATTTTTTATTTATATTAATAAATAATTATTTTTAAAATAATTATTATTTATTTTTTAAAATTAATTTTATAAATTAATAAAAATTTTCATTATTAATAAAATTTCTTTTACTTTTACTTTTTATCATTTATAAAATTTTAATTTTAAAATCTTTAAATTTTATTATAATTTTTATGTTTTGAAAAGTCACATAAAATTAATAAGTTAATAAAATTAATATTTTATTAAAATTAATATGGATAATTTCTTAGTAAAAAATATATTTTTATTATTTATATTTTTTTAATTTAGTAAAATTAATTAATTATTTATTGATAAAAATATGGTTGATAAAATATTAAATAGAAATATATTAATAAATTAACATATTAATTACTTTTTAAAAAAAATTTACTATGATTTTAAATTGATGAAAAATAAAATCAATCTAATTTTTTTTGGAAGGGTAATAATTTATAATTTTTTTAATCTATTTTAAAGATTATTCGCTATTTGTTGTTAATTAGTGGTGTACTGGTGTCGGTGCAAATTTAGTGGCGTGAAGAGTGACGCCAGCTGTCTTTTTAAGGCACTCCAACAACTATTTCTTTGTTTATTTTCTAGGGAATATACTGTAAAGATTCTTTTACTGGGTCTAAACTCCAGACCAGTACGACAAATCTCGTTGTCGTTGGGCCTTTTTTCTTTGTTATTATCGGCCCGGTCTTTGGCTGCTTTTAGACAGAATTATAACAGGATAAAAATTTGTTTTTATTTTTAAATTTTTTTTTCTTAATTCCTGCTTACATTAGAAAATTTGTCAAACCATCTGTATTATAGGAATAAAATAAAGTTTATATTTTGAAAATGTCCAATAAAATATACTTCTTAAATATTCATGAAAGGAATTTAATTTGTTAAAATTTCCAAATTTTAATATCATACAGTTATTCATAATTTATTAATTTTCAATACATTATTTTTTCTTGTATTTAATAAATATTTATGATTAAATATATTCGTTTAACCACTCATTTGAATATTAAATATGAGTCGAAATTAAAATATAAATAATTAAACTATTTGTAAATCCAATCTTTAGAGTTAAACTTAAAAAACATTTGAAATTTATTCTATTTTAATTAAATAAAATGCATATTTAAATAACAAGCTTCGTTAAGTTTGAATGCTGTGATATTTCATTTAAATAATTTGCTAGTCTAATATATAATTTAAATATTTATAAAATATATGTTTAAATAACAATTCATTAATTATAATATGAACTTTGTTATTTGATTAACAATTTAATATTAATAAATAATTTTCTTTATGTTTTAAATTTTTTTAAATTAAATTGAATTTGAGTATTTCAAATATTACATTAAATCAAAATTATAAATAAAAATAAAATTTAATATGGTATTAATACAAATCTTTTTGTCGAATCAAATTAAAGGGGCTATAATTGATTTCTTAATCTCCCCTGTCCCCAGATACCAAGTGCGGCCAAAGTTTATTGACCGAGTTAAACCCAAGTGCATGGAACAAATAAAAAATGTATTGAAAATATATACAGCCTTTAATTGTAGGGATTTGGGAATTGAGAAAAATATTTTAGTTGACTAAGCAGGGACAAAACTTGGTATGGTAACACTGTGTAATGAATTAAGTTTATTCTTTTTTTGGTTTGATTGAAGAAGAACCTACCTAATTATATGAAGAATACCATTTATGATTTGATATTATACATCAAACAAAATTTAACACAGTTAAAAAATAAAAAATAAAACTACTCATGAATAGAGTAACCTCTTTAAATTATTTAAATTAATATTTTAACATATTAAAATCAACGGATATTCATAATGGATAATATATAACCGAGTCAAATTAGAAATAAAATTAAATCAGTTTAAAATATTTTATTTAACTTCAATCTAAATTATTTTATTTAAAATTTAATTTAAAATCTGTCAAAAATTCAAGATTGAGTTCGGACTGGTTCCGTAGCACTAGTAATTTACTTCTTATTTATTAAATTTAATTGTTAAACTATATATATAATGATTTTTTAAAATAAATTTATATATTAATAAAAGTAAAATAATATATAAATTATTATTATATAAATTCATCATAATATAACTATTATGAAAAATATAAATCGATGAAACATTTATTAATATTTAGTATAATTATATTAAAAAATTAAATATAAATATGAGTGTATATATATTTATTTTCAAGTCGATTTGAATTATTTAAGTTAAATATATTTAAATTTAAATTCGAATTTAAAACTGTTGATTAAATTCGATCTAAATAAATTCATATTTGAACCGAATAATTCAGAATTTTAATTAATTGAGTTCAATTTGCGTTGATTGTAATTTTTTTTATAAGTAATTTAGATTTAAGATTATAAAAAAAAAAAACATTATTATATAGCTTTGGTCACCATATATATTTTAAAAAGAGAGTTTGAAATACCATTAAAGGAAACTTTTTAAACACTATTTAAAATAACTTATGTGCAATGAATATTAGTCCTTTTTTTTTTTAAATGTAATCTATTATAACATGTAAAAGTAAATACAATATTATTTTCTCTCTTTTATTAATAACTAAATATCATTTTTTCCATTTATCTTTTATATGGTAAAAGTAAATATAATATTTTTTTACTCTATAATAATGGCTATTTTTTTCCCTTTTTACAAGTGTTTCACGTGATTTATTTCTTAGAAAACTGCCCCTTTTCTATAGATAAAAAATATTTATTTGAAAATTATTTATAATATTAATGCTCTTGAGTTATTTTAATTTAAAAATTAAAAATAATCATCACATAAAAAAAAGAATGGGTGAAAGAATCATTGCAAAAAATTACATTAAAATACTTATAAAAGAAAAGGTGAATGAATCATTAAAAAAATCACATTAAAATATTTATAAAAATGAAAGAAAAATATTTTTTTTAGTCACTAATATAAAGTTAAAAAAAATATTATATTTATTTTTAGCATATGATAAAAATGATAAAAAATATATTTTATCATTAATAGAAAGAGAGAAAAAAATAATATCACATTTATTTTTAAGTATTATAATAAATTATATACTTCTCTTTAAAAATTAAACCAATAAAAAAGAAAGTATTTAGAGAGAGTGTTTAAGTGCCCGTTTGACATAGCTTATAGAAGGAAAAAAATAGATTTTTTAGGTGAAAAAACTGACTTTAGCTCAGTTTATAATGTTTGATAAATATCAAAATTAATAAAAATAATTATCTGGATAACTAAAATTCAACTTTTTGGATAAATTAGAAATTAAAACTTTTCAAGATAGCTGAATTTTAAATTAAATGCGTAGCTGATTTTAAAAAATTAATGAACAAAAATATCTTTCGTTTTTGTTAACAATAATAAATCTACCTATTATTAGTTTATAAGCAGTTTTTATATTGTATTTTATCAAACACAAATATACAGTTAATTATTTTTGGAAGTATCATTTTTAAGAATAGAAATTTTTTTCATATGAAAAGTTATTTTCATAAGTTGTGTCAAACTATGCCGAAAGCGGATGATGCTAGCATGTCACTGTATTATTTGATGACTGACTATTTTATTTTAATATAAGAATATGTTGGACTATTTTGTTTTTTACAAAAGAAGAGAATATAATTATAATGGGCTGGACCTTAGCTTACGTTTCATAGAATTGGCTTACGAAGCGAATATTGCAGCCCAACCTATTACCACAGAGCCACGACTGAGTAAGCTAGTGGATCGCCCCATACGGTCGTGGTCGTTCCCGGTTCAACGCGATTCAGCCAACTTCTGACGTCTTTCATAAATGTTGAACTGGCTTTTCAATAAACCTCAAAGCTGCTGCTTCATACTCGCGGCAAGCCAAGAGCGCAATTTCTGATTGTTTCCGCGCCAAATCTCGATCTATAGAATCAATTCCCTCATCAGCGAATCAAGTAGTAAGAAGAGAGAACTAAGCAGAGATCCAAGTGAAAAAATGGCGGTGGATGATGTGCCATTGGACGATAAGGCGAAGAGGATGAGAGATCTGCTATCAAGCTTCTACTCTCCAGATCCTGCAATGTCATCCAGCAATTCTTCGAAATTCGCTTCATTAGATGCCATCAACACCACCTCATTCGATGCCGATCAGTACATGAATCTTCTGGTACGCCCCTAATCTATTATCGATCCCCATTTTAATTGAATTTGATTTAGTTTTTTTTTTTGGTTCAAAACTGAACCCGAAACTCGGGAAGTGGAAATTACACGTTTTGCATTTGAATTTCAAATATATGAAGAAGCATAGAGTTAATTATTAGTTTTAATGTAGGTGCAGAAGTCAAATTTGGAAGGGCTTCTGCACAAGCATGTTGAAATGGCGGCTGAGATAAAGAATCTTGACACTGATCTGCAAATGTTAGTGTATGAAAATTACAACAAGTTCATCAGTGCGACTGACACGATCAAGAGGTATTGCTTTCAATTCTTTTAAGTTTTTTTATGAAACTTTTCTTACAATCTATATTTTTATTGTATGGCAATTTGGATTTTTTAGGAGTTCCTTTGAATGTCGTCTTTATCATGTTTTTTATCTATTTTACATCTTCAAATAAGATGGAATTATTATTAATTTTTTTTATGAAACTTATGCGCGGTATTGGTACAATTTTGATATATTTACAGAATGAAAAATAACATTGTGGGCATGGAGGCAAATATGGAGCAGCTCCTTGAAAAAGTATGCACATGTTTCATCTCAATACCTGTTGAATATGTGCTTGTGTGTGTGTGTGTGTGTGTGTGTGTGTGAGAGAGAGAGAGAGAGAGAGAGAGAGAGAGAGAACTGAATGGCAAAGAATGACAAACTCCACCAACCATTGCAGATAATGTCAGTGCAATCAAGAAGTGATGGTGTAAATACATCTCTTTTTGAAAAGAGAGAACATATAGAGAAATTGCATCGCACGCGTAACCTTCTTCGTAAAGTTCAGGTACCGACATTACTAACCTACCTTGTCATGGTTTATCTTTGGGTCAGTAGATGCTTACTTTTTTTTTTGACCTCTGCAAACAAAAATGCTTGAGAAAATTCTGAACTGAAATTGAATATCCTCTTTTGAGGGAGACCTTGGAGAATGATGAATCAAAATTATATGCACAGGTGTTCCTTCTGTGTTATTTAGTCAACCTTTATTGTTTAAGGGCTAACAAAGCTGTTGTTTTGGATGTGATGTGTGGCTAGTTTGTTGATTGAACTGAGAGCTTGTTGAATAGTCATCTGTTCTAACTTTCCTGTCAATATTAATGGTTATATAGGGTCCTATAATTGAAGATTTTTACAGTTCAATTTTTTAATGGGATGGAGGCAGTGAAGCTTATTTCTTTGTAGTTTGAGTATTGATTTGTATCAATACACGAGTCTCACTGATTTCTTCTTATGTGGAAAAGGGCAGTTCATATATGATCTACCTGCTAGACTTGGGAAATGTATTAAATCGGAGGCATATGCAGATGCAGTTAGGTTCTACACTGGAGCGATGCCAATTTTTGAGGTTACTTATGCTTTATCTCAGCTTTTGATGACTGGATAAAAAATATTGCTAATATTTTGTTTTTAGTTTTCTTTTGGTGCATTATTCTTCTTGGTTCTTTGATGCGTCAAATTCAAAAGTCCTAAGTGTTCAGGTACTATCTTTATTAGGCATACGGGGATTCATCATTCCAGGACTGTAAGCGAGCATCTGAAGAAGCTATGGCCACAGTTATAAAGAATTTACAGGTATTTTTTATACCAAGTCAGGTTGCTTCCAAGCCAAACTAAACATGTAGATGGGAGGACCAATAAATATTTTCTTTCTTACTTGTTGTTCCAATATTCTTTAGCAATTTAGATTTCGATTTCAGATAATAGAACTAATGGTAGTCTCAATAATGCTTATTGTGAATGAAAGTAGTGCACTTTATTTACGTGTCAATATTGCAAGACAGTAGTTGTGCTGTTGCTGATGCAAAATCTCTCATGTGTTGCCTTTTCAGGGAAATCTATTCTCGGATACTGAATCCATACAAGCAAGGGCTGAGGCTGCAGTGCTTCTTAAGCAGTTGGATTTTCCGGTTCGTATTGCTTTGATAATTTATTGCTTCTGGTTATCTGTTAGTTGGCCAGCATGCTATAGTTGTATGAAAAAGAGTAGGGTGGGGAGCAAATAGCTGTAAAATTTCAATTTTTTTGCCTGAATTCTTCTTATACATGCATATTGATTTTTCTTTGTTCCCGTGTAATTGTTTAGGACATTGATGCGCAAATGATGAAAAATGGCCTCTTTTTTGACAGGTTGACAGCTTAAAGGCTAAACTGTTTGAAAAGTTAGAACAATCTCTTCAGGACCTTCACCTTAAGACAGAAGAAATAACCAATGTTTTTGAGGATTCTAATGATCCTTCCAATGCTGTCACCTCAAATGATGTAAGTGGGGGGAAAAATTACTACTTTTAATTCTTGCCTTTTATGATAACAATTCTCAGCTTGCAGTTATGTGCCTTTGTGTATGTGTTCTTTCTTTTCTTTCTATTCTCTTTCATTGTTCATCAGTTTCTTGACTAAGAATAAACTTTTTTATCCTTAATAATCCAATCTTAGGCTTCTGTTAATGAGTTTGCCGAGGCTATCCGAGCATATCGAGTAATCTTTCCCAATTCGGAAAAGCAACTAATTAAACTTTCTCAAGACTTGATTAACAAGTAAGTCAGGATGTGCATTGGAGTTTGCAAATTGTTTTGCAATATATGGTTTTTATTTACCTTGATGACAATTGGTTCTTCAGCTAAAATTTTGCATGACAGCAGTTTGCTCATATAACTGATTGGCATTTGTTGCTTTAGGCACTTTGAAATCACTGAGCAATACATAAAGAAACAAATTTCTGTTGCAAAGTTTTTGGATGTTCTTCGTAAGTACTATACTTCTAA
This sequence comes from Aleurites moluccanus, assembly GCA_948193065.1. Taxonomy (NCBI): domain Eukaryota; kingdom Viridiplantae; phylum Streptophyta; class Magnoliopsida; order Malpighiales; family Euphorbiaceae; genus Aleurites; species Aleurites moluccanus. The sequence goes on from CANXYC010064953.1 coordinate 11,884, forward strand.
CACATAATCTCTTTGCGCTCATAAATTTTGCATGGAAAATGCTTGTTGCTATATTATCTAGTTATTCAGTCTGTATTCTTTTAGTTTTCATTCCTCAATCATCACCCTGCTCAAGCTCAAGCTTTCATCCATAAGAAGTCACTTCACTTTGGAGCATGCATTTGGGGTATTTGATGCCACCTTCTATTGTAGGATTGAGACTCAACTTTCATTATGTTATGCAACTACTATACGATATAGTGTTCTTCTAGAATAGTGTCCTTCAGTATAATGTTGCTGCACTTTGCTTGTGGTTTCCTTTCTAATTACTTTCTTGAATTGTGTCCCAAGTCGTCATCTTAGTTCATGTTTGTATTTCTTACATGTGGACCAAAAGTATTATTTTTCAGTTGCAAATCTCTATTATGTAGTGCTCTGCTAATATAAAAAGCTTCTTTAGAATTGCTATTACACATTGCCTTGTGCTGCTTGGTTTGGCCATTCTTGTAAGTGGAAGTTCTCTTTTCTTTCCTGATCTGTAAAACAAAGTGTCCTCACCAAAAACATGGTGGGGAAAAAAAGTTATTATATTGCCCACGTCTGCATCAATATGTTTTCTTCATAGACAATGCTGTTATGGTGTCGAATGGTGTCGAAAGGATGTCCTTTTAGAGTAGGCCCTAGAAGACTAGTGAATGCCCACAATAGAATTAAACTCATTAAACTTGTATTTCATCTATAGACTATTGTAGTGAAAATAAGCTTGATGTCATTAATGTTATCATTTCTCCTTACTTTTCTAACAATCACATAATTTTTAGTTTGATAAATGTTGGTTGCTGGTTCTCTCTCATTTGGCAGCTTCCCATCTAATTTATTGAAATATCTTGTCAAACACAGGAATTATATGGAGAGATGTACTCCTGATGGATGAAGTGCTGCTTGAGGCTTTTCTTCCTGATTATTCTTTGGAGGTTGTCCTTTGATTTTTATTGTCATACTTGATAACAATCTCCATGAACATTTTATCTCTCTTTCATCTGAAGTGAGGGAAAAACTATTGATACATTTGAGAATGAAACTTGGTGTACTGATTAATCCTACTTGGTTTTAGGCTGCCCGGGTTGTCGTCAAGCAGTATGTTGCAAGCACACTTTCTCACCTCCTGCGCAATATCTCAGGTTAACATTTCATTTTAAATGAAGTTTTACTTCTCTAGTTGCATACCATTGACAAAGAAGGTGGGTTCAGTGGGTGTTTTATGTTGTTACAATTGTTAGTTGTTTAGAAAGGAAAATAGCACCACAAAGAATCTTCTAGTGGCAAAAACTCTTTGGTTTTTTATGAACACACAATGAAATTCATTCATTTACTATAATTTGAATGCATCAGAATCTCCATCTATCGGGAGAAATTACAAGGATTTACAACTCAAAAGAAAATTCAAATGTGCACAAAGATCAATAAAATAAACTATGATTTGTCTCTCTAATAGATCCAAGCTCTAAACCCAGCTTTAATGGTTGAAAAAAACACTAGAATTATCCTCTTTGTGGAATCTAAATCTTCCCTTATGGGTCATAAGACCATAGCGGTAGGGATTTTCAACCAAACATCATCATATTGCAGATACTGAAAACTACTTCTAGAAACTAGCACTTGATCTACCCATTTTATTTCTTGTAGAGACTATCTATCATGTATACCCATAACTAAAGCTTCAACCACCAACAAAGTGGTGAAGACGGACTAAAAATCCATGGATGGGTTTGGAAAATTATCTGAATATAGTAATGAATGATATCTTTTTCTTATCTGTTAAATTTTTTTTATCATTAAATAGCTTAATGGTCTAAGTTAAATTCTGCTTGAACTGGCAGATGCCCTCACTGTTAATGTCTATAACAAACAAAAGGAGGGAGGAGAAGAGCATCCCCTGCAAGTTGCCTTAGAGACCAGCAAAAGCACAGTGCTTGAAGGAAGCATGGATGTCTTAGAGGTAATATACCATGAACTATTAAATAGGCATTTTTAGTTAACGTGTTCTAAATTATGTAAATATATGCCCATATTCCATATCATTTCTATTATATTTACTTGTTGAAAATCTCTCTCTATCTGCTGTTTGGTGAGTTCTTAATTGATATATGTCTAATAATTTGTGGATTCTTGTAATATTTGATATATGTGTAACATTGGTGGCGTCCAATATAGTCATATTTGAGGCCCTTCCTTTTTTCCCTCCTTGATGTTTTCTCTGTGTGCCTTTAATGCTTATACTTTTGACATTTTTGTGCTATTTGTATGTGCACATGCTCATCTAGCTCTTTGATTGTTTGTTTGGCTTATTCATTTCAGGACTTCTGCCAACTTCTTGATGGCAACTTAGGGTTACTTCTCAAACTGAGAGACTCAATTGTTGATTGGGTTCAAGAAGGATTTCAGGACTTCTTCAGGGATCTGGATAATCGGTTCCTCTTGCTATCTGGAATAAGTAAATCAGCCAGTCAAGATCAAGGTTTGACAGTTGACAAAGTGCTTCCTGGTCTTGTCCTGGTGCTGGCTCAACTTTCTGTTTTTATTGAACAAACTGCCATCCCAAGAATTACTGAGGCAAGGAACCACCAAATGGATCTATTTCAAATATCTTTTTATGGCATTATCATGTCACAATTTATAACACTCTCCATGTTCTCTGGGGTTTGCCTTAATAGTGTTGTTCTAATTGCCAGGCAATAGCTACTTCTTTCTCTGATGGCGGTATTCGAGGCTATGAAAATGGGCCTGCTTTTGTTCCCGGTGAAATTTGTCGAATTTTTCGGTCTGCTGGTGAAAAGTTTCTACACCATGTACGAGTTAAAAACCTCTCTAGATTTTGAATTTTTTGAGTTAAAACTTCTATACACCATTATTAATTTCTCTAAGCAGTGTTGGTGACTTCATTATGTCTAATCTATGTGGCCATGTATTTTAGAACACTTTGCGATGTTGGTACTTCGTATGATAAAATCTCTGAGCCCATTTGCAACCATTAATTGTCTTCTGTACTGCTTACAGAAACTTCCCTCAGAACACACTATCGTGCACTCAGAATACCTGATTCTGTTAAATCATCAGTTCATGACTTCACTATGGAGTTCATTTGTAAAATCTTCCATTACATCACATGAAATATTATTGTGGTTGTGGAAGTCATTGCTGCATTAGACACATTAACCTTGGCATATTGTTAAACAAGGAAATTGACTTCTAAATTCCTTTTTTTTCCCTTAAAAAAAACTCCTCTGAGTGGGACCAAAAAGAAAATTCTCTTTATAGGAGAATTAACTTCTCCTTGCATATTGCCTTTTGATTTTTGGTATCACCGAGAGGAAAGTAATTTTATTCACAGAATATATACTATTTTGGTTTTTTGAGGTTGACCGTGTGTGTAATGCTTTTTTTTTTTTTTTCAAAAATAGCAATCGCGGTCATTTTGTTAGTTTGGGAAAATTAGCAAAATATCAACAAGGGATTCCCTGTTATAATATCATTTGCTCCCGCATGCGAGTCTGCAATTTAGTGATTTCCATTTATAATCTGAGTAATTTTAGCATTAGTTCTAGTTCATTTTGATTATATATATCTGAAACTTTGGCAAAGAATCTAATTCTATGTTTTAATCCAGTATATAACTTTGAGAACTCAGAGAGTGTCAGTTCTCTTGAAAAAGAGGTTTAAAGCTCCTAATTGGGTCAAGGTCAGTATGTGGCTCCCACATTCCATAGATTTGAGAGAATGTGTTGAAAAGAGATAATTTAGCACTGAACTGAACTTTGAATATTTTACAGCACAAGGAGCCAAGAGAAGTTCACATGTTTGTCGATTTATTTCTTCAAGAGGTTTGCACATGGTTCCTTCCCTTTCTTGTTATTTCTTGAGTAACACTAAGAGATGATATTGTGATGCCAACTTTATTTGATTCAACTTTCCAAAATGTTACAATTATGAGAACTTGTAGATTTTGCAATGCATGGACACATACCTCATCATTGGGAAAAATGACCAACTTTGATTTTATCCTTGCCAGTTGGAAGCAATATGTACTGAGGTAAAGCAGATTTTACCTCAAGGAGTTATTCGCAAGCATCATCGTTCTGAAAGCAACGGAAGCACTGCATCCTCTCGCAGCAATCCATTACGAGATGATAAAATGAGTCGGTCATATACCCAAAGGGCCAGGAGTCAGCTTCTGGAAACTCACCTAGCAAAATTGTTCAAGCAAAAAGTTGAGATTTTTACAAAAACTGAATTTACACAGGTATTGGACTGCGATTGCTCAACTTTGTCAGAGGAGGCATAATTGCAAGTGGTAATGAAGTAACATGGATTCTTTCTGGTTATGATTTCAGGAATCTGTGGTAACTACTATAGTAAAGCTTTGTCTTAAAAGTTTGCAAGAATTTGTTCGACTCCAGACTTTCAACCGGAGTGGATTTCAGCAAATTCAGCTCGATATTCAGTTTCTAAGGGCTCCTTTAAGGGAAATCGTTGAAGATGAAGCAGCCATTGACTTTTTGCTTGACGAGGTAATAAAGAATAGCCTAATTCAAGAATTTGAGCTCTTGCCTAGGCAGCTAGTATGAGATTTATATTGATTTTGTTTGTTGTCTTTTATATAAACATGCACTGTATAACTGGAAAAGGTTGGGTTGGAGGGAGGGGAATTGGGGTTAGCTTTCTTTTCTTTTATGTACTCATCTATCAAGATTTCTGATCTTAACATGTTTGTGGTTAGGTTTGACACTTTTTGGCAATAAATGATAGCCATGTGTTTTTTTATGAGCAGGTGATTGTTGGTGCTTCAGAACGTTGTCTTGACCCAATTCCTCTTGAACCTCCTATCTTGGACAAACTAATTCAAGCAAAGTTAGCCAAAAAGAGGGAGCAGAATGCAATTGTTTCATAACTAGGGAGGTTCAAATCAGTGATTACATTATTTTTCAGTCATTGAGAACTGTCAAATGAATATCTGACTGGATTGTTCAAAATCAGAAGCTTCACTGGCATCTTTGGGGTATAGTGCATGGTAAGATGATCAGTTCAGTCAAGAGGCCACTATTTGTTACCAAATCAGCCTTGGAAATTTTTGAGTTATTGTTTCAAGCCTGCAGTTTGACTGCTTGTAACCTCGAGTCTGCATTTATGCACCCAAGAAGTTCATGCTCTTGAAAGGTTTACCTTTGGGGGAGCCTGATGTAATTTGCTTAATTTTTGCCTCTCTACTTTAGTTGCCAGTGCATGTAAGCCAACTGGTATCAAATTTTCCATCCCCTCCAGCACTTTTAAGATCATATAGCTTATACACTGGTTGTATAGATGTGATATATACATGTTGAACACTAACTTTATTTATCAGACTGCTCAAGGTTTGTTCTTTTTGAAAAGGAGGGGGGGTGGGGGTTGGTGTTCGCTAATTCAATGTTCCAGGAGGGCTGTGGTGCGAGATTTCTATTTGTTTCTCAGTTGTGTGAACTTTATAGCCGTTTTTACATTTCACTGCCATCTTCTTTTCTTATTGAAATACTACTACACGATTGTTTTCTGAAACCAAAATGATTGTTCCGTGTGGTGAATTGATAGTTTTCATTTCATTAATGTACAGTTAATTTTCATGAAAATATGAATGAGTTCTCTGCGGATGAGGCTAATGCAAATTGTCTTTGCTTGGGGAACTTGAGATGAGGAAAGTTTAAGGTGGCAGAAAAAATAAAACTTTGTTTTGTAATTTACCGCACTTGATGAATTATTAAGGTTCCCCATTATATTGTATGGTCAATAAAGCAAAGCAGCAGTATTGTAGAGTTATTGCAGAAGGCTAATTTGAATTTTAAAATAAAAAATATCATAAATATATATTAAAAATAAAAAAATATAATATATAATCAGGTTCAATTATATCATTACTCAAATCCGATTTGAATTAAAATTTAAAAATTTAACTCGTCCTATTTATTTATATTTTCGCATTTAAACTTACTTTCAAACCAATAGAGTTTTTCAACTATGATTGGATTGAAAATAATTATATATATATATATAAGAGTTAGAATTTCAACAACTATGATTGGATTGAAAATAATTATATATATATATATAAGAGTTAGAATTTCAACTATGATTGAATTGAAAATAATTATATATATATATATATATATATATATATATATATATATATATATATATATATATATATATATATATAAATTGAAATATATTTTTTATTATATATATAAAGAAAAAAAATATATAGTGATATATATTTTTTTGATAAAAATTATAAAAAAAATTAAAA
>CANXYC010064965.1:0-10162 GCA_948193065.1 Aleurites moluccanus
TCTACTTTTGTGATGAAAATGCATCGGTAGGATAGAGACACATCTTAATGGTATGTAGGGATACGTTAAGATGGGCTTATATTCTATCAAATTATTTATGAAAAAGAATATGGGCATTTGTGACATATATTAGTTGCATGAATTGGAATTGATATTGGGGTTGTGAATGAAATTATTAATTGAGTTGGAGAATGGTTGAGACTGTATGAATAATATTGGGAGTTTTTTAAATTATTCTTGCAGGAGGTAAATGTTAATATTTTAGGGGAGACTCTGTCCGAGTTTCTGCAGAATTTTTATATATGGATTTTAAATATATATATATATTTGTGAAAATGGTTAATTAGAATAGCATGTAATTGGGGTTCTTCGTGGTACTGGTTGCGAAAGCTAATCTCGTACCCTAGGACCGTCACAGCCCTATAATGTGGGATGTGACAATCTAGAATCGTGGTGAGAAATAAAGCAAGGTTAGTTGCCAAAGGGTATTCACAAGAAGAAGGTATTGATTTCGATGAAACCTTTGCTCTCGATGCTAGATTAGAAGTAATTAGAACGTTACTTGCTTATGCATACTTTAAAAATTTCAAACTATTTCAAATGGATATCAAAAGTGCTTTCTCGAATGGATATAATCAAGAAGAGGTTTATGTTAAACAACATCCCAACTTTGAAAATGAAAAATATCCAAATCATGTTTTTAAACTTTCAAAGGCACTTTATGGTTTGAAATAAGCTCCAAGGGCTTGGTATGAAAGATTAAGCAATTTTCTACTTGAAAATGGATTTTCTAAAGGAAAAGTTGATACTACTCTTTTCATAAAGTATGACAAGTAAGATATTTTAATTGTTCAAATTTATATTGATGACATCATGTTCGGTGCTACTAATGAATTACTTTGCAAGGAATTTTCTAAATTTATACAAGGTGAATTTGAGATGAGTATGATGGGAGAGCTTAACTTCTTATTGGGCGTCACGTCCCGATTTCAGAACATGATGGTCCTAGGATGCGGGAGATGCCAGAGGCGACCGACACCTGTAGAACTAGTATCATATACAATTATCAAAATACTATATAATCATAAATCCACATAAACACTATTTATTTTGTTACTCTGTCAATCATTCTGTAATTTCTGTAAATATCATCATCATAATTCACAATTACATTTATACTCCAAAATATGCCATACACACATATACATAATCTAACTATGCCTTTATATAATACTCATGGAGCAGCTAAATATATATATATATAAAATACAGTGTTTTAAATAATTGCACTACTATAAGACATTATAGAATTCCTCGGGAAGCAATAATCGAGAATCTGCCTACTACTCTGCACCTGGAAAGGGAAAACAATAAAAGGGTGAGTATAAAAGATACTCAGTGAATCTAATATACATCGATCATCAATAAATAATAGGCAGATGAACAAATAATATCAATATGCTCAACAATGTCAGAATATAGAATTAAATTACAGTAGATGACTGTAAAGTTAGTAATCAGGTCAATGAAAAATATATCATATGGATAAGACAGATGAAGGGCCATGACATGCATATCACATGTATCAATCATGTATTAGTAAACATAAAACTGATCAGGTCTTATGGCTAGGACTGTTAACCCTTCCCAGTTAGGGTATCATTATACAATATATACATTGCCGACGGTATGTACCCACTACCCCATTGGAGAGGCAACTCTATCAAATCTTATCGGAATCAATAAAATCATGGAACAAATCAATAGATATCAATGTACAATAATAATCTCATCAAGTAGCAGTAACTCATGAATTTAACCAAACGAGAGTGCGTTTAAGCAATGGATAAGCAATATAAGAGGCAATTAACAATGGTATTACGATTAGTAATTAACAATAAAATGAATCAAAAGTTGGACAAAACAATTCAAGAAGTTGGCTCAATTACCATACCAATGTCGCTAGCGATGATGGCATTCAAATGGTAGGCCTATGGAATTTGAATTAGGCATTTTATCGAACACTTGGTGTGCAACAATGAATGGACAAATTGGCTAGGTTATGGTGCAACATTAACATTGTCCATACAATCAACAAATAGCTCACAATGTAGGCAACACAATAAATATCAATTTTCCAACAATTAACACAATTAAAAGAATCAAAATGGCATGGAAAATCAAAGCAAAAACAAAAAAAAAAATCAAGGCAAAATGGGCATAAGTGGTTCTGCCAAAATGGGATTTTGGATACAAGTTTCAATAAATATTTCAACACATTAAACATGATATTTGATGCATATTAAACTCATCTAGTACTCTAAATAAGCTAGCAAAATTGATTTGCCACTAAATCCTTCAAAGAAGACAAGAATGGCAATCTTCCTTAAGTTAATTATCTGCATCAAACCAATCAAATATAATCCATCTATTAGCCTCCAATTAACATATTCTAAGCTTAATTAACATTAAATAATGCAAAATCAAATAGCCAAATCACACAACTTCAACCTAGGATTTCAAATTGGGGAAAAGTTACCAAATGCATCAATTGATGCAATTAATCACGAAACTCATCTAATTCATTATCTAATACTCTTAAATAATTCATTAAACTAAACAAATCGCTTTGTTAACTCAAAAGGATGATCCACCCGAAATCTACTTGATGATTCTTCTTGAATTTCATTAAGTTTCCAAGCAAATCAAGGTTGGAAAATGGAAGAACTTTGGTTGATTTTAAGTTTTCTTTAGGTTTTTCTAAGAAATCAAGCTTGAAAATTGGTGGGGTAATTGGCAAGGTGGTTCGGCCAAGCTAGATGGAAGGAAGAAGATGACCAAAAATTGTTTAAGTGTTGCTTATATAGGTGGGTCAAATGGCAAATTACAAATAAGTCCTTAAACTATCCATAAAATGAACTTTGACCTTAACTTCTTTTGTAATTTATTCTAACAATTTTATTGAAAATTGGATGTCAAAGTGGGAACTGAAATGACTTATTTTTATCTGTACTTTATTATAAAAATACTTTCAAAACTATTCTGAAACCCAAACAGTTGATTTCCCACTATACCCCTAAAGTTCCACTTATTTATGATTTTGCCATTATTTAAATTTTCAGTGTTCCTAAATATTTTTCACCTCTTTATTTTCTCCATAATTACACATATAATTATATGATTCTTCACCCTTTGGTCTGAATTAGAAATTCATCTGTCGATTGGACTGCTATTTCCCCAGCAGTGTTATTAACACCGATATTTTCCTGGACAATATCACAAATGTATTATAACTGTGTTTCAAAAATTATCTTTAGTTATTTCGATGTTCCCAGACCAATAATTGATTATGTTATTGTTTATTTATAGTTGCAATTCCTAGGGTATTACATTGGGACTTCAAATCAAGAAACTAGAACATGGAACATTCATAAATCAATCCAAATACATAGGAGTTGCTTAATAGATTTGGGATGGACAACACCAAACCTCAACCTACTCCTATGGGGCCCTTAATCAAATTAGAGGTTGAAGAGAAAGGTAAAAGTGTTGATTCTAAGCTTTATAGAAGCATGATAGGTTCTGTACTTTTTTACCGCATCTAAACTGGACATTTTCTTTAGTATTCGCATATGTGCATGTTTTCAATAAATCTCAAAGAATCATATATTGCAGAAATAAATAGAATTATGAAATACCTTATGGACACACCAAACTTAGGTTTGAGGTATCCTAAAGGTTCATCATTTGAACAATATGGCTACTCGAATGTTAATTATGGTGGTTGTAGAATTGATCATAAAAGCACTAGTGGCACTTGTTAATTTTTGGAAAATATGTTAGTTTTATGTGACTCCTCCAATCTTTCCTGGAAATTATGCTTGTATAGTTTTTTTTATATAGTCAAGTATGTGCCATGATATAATTTACTTTTATGCCTTTGGATTATGAACTTTTTGGTGATGCATTTTTGAATTGATTAATTAGGGTATGTTTAAGTTATTTTCCACCTAAACTTCTAGCCAAATAGGGAGGCTGGCCAATGGCCAAGTGGGCTAAGGTACCTGACACCTTCCTCAATCCGTACCTGGTTTCCTTACATGGATCTATGGATAAGATGGCCTAATATTTAGCTAGGAATAAAATTGCCACTCATTTTCTAGAGGAAGAAAATGCACTAGATTTGTGATCTTGGTTACATCTTGAATCAAGTGGCGACTCCTTTCTTCAGTTTGGTTATTCCTTACTAATTTTTTTTAGGATAAAATCCAAACTGTCACTACAAAAGATATCATAATCTAGAGACTCCACTTGGGACTAGAAAACTCAATTCCATTAGCTAGTTGTTTAGGTAGTTAATAAACTTAGATATACCCTTTAATGCATCACTTAAACAAAAAATTTTACCTCAAGGCTTAAAATAGAACTTTTAAACCTAGTTCCAGGTAAAATAAATAAGATCATATAAAAGACTAAAAGTGGGGAGATGACCTTATGTCTGTCCCTAATTTTGTTAGATAAAAGAATGGAAGGAATTGATTGCCTTATATATGATTACATCATGCATCATGTACAAAATCTAACACGTGAACTTTATGTAGCCATTTAGGTTTATATTTCCAAAAATGACTAAACTTGAATCCAAATCACTTATTCCTTCAAAGAGAGAGGGGGAAAAGGAAGTGAATGAAGGTGATAGCCCACCTCATAAATATCAAAAAGTAGAAATAAAAGTAATAGACTTGGATGGTTATGAGGATGATGTTGAAGATAAACAAGGGAAGCTAGAGCTAGAAGATTGGGATGCTGAAGAGTGGTATGAAGAAATAGAAGATTTGACTAAATATCCATGATGAATCTTTAAAAAATATGATAGAAGAAGATTCCTATGATCCCCAAGAAGAAAGCACAGTTGAAAAGCCCTCTATTTGAAGTTCCTTCTTATGAACACCTTTTTGCTAGATTTGAGGAGTGGAGTAGAGGAGTAATGAATGAGGCTAAAGCATTCCAAAATGACATGACTAGGCTTTATGATGTTCTATGTATTAAAGCCTTAGCCATTCAAAATATGAAAGATAAGGAAGAAGAAGATCCGGAAGAGGATGAAGACTAAAATAAATAGATATAATAGTTATCCTATTAGGACTATTTTGGGTTATAATGATACAATTACTTGATATGAAATAAAAACAAGTTATAATAATACAATTTTGGGCTATTTTGAGTGCCTATTCTTCTGATTCCCCTATCCCTCAATTTTAAACATGAATGAATCATATAAATAAGAAAAGGCCACTCTACCTTTTTCTTTCTAAATCAATCAATGAAGTTATAAGTGACAAGGACTTAAGACTTAGGATGATAGAAATATGAAACATTAAAAATCTCATGCATTCATGAATTCATACGTAATACTTGGCTTTATAGCCATAACAAATGCTGGGTAAAAAGAAAGAGCAAGGTCACACTACTTAGTGTAGAGAAATTAGAAGGATGGAAAGAAAAGGTGAAGAGGAAAGCCTTGACCTATCAAAGATCTAAAAAAACTTGGATTGCACTCCATTATTGGAAAGGATTTCCAAACCTTTACCCATCTCATCCATAAATGGAGCATTATAGAAAAGAGTTTCTGTTTTGATCTCGAAGTTGAACCAATGAAGTAATGGCTAAGATAACATATGAAGGAAATAAGCAACAAAAACTAGAATGTACTATTAAAAAGGTACTAGATGTGGAATTTAGGGCAACCTTAGATGCTAGATTGCAAGAGGCCCTTGAACAAGTCCTTCCATGGCTTACTCAGGCCAATGATGCGACTCAAGAAGCAAGTAATGCTAGGAATGAAACGAGGGACCCTAATGCCAATAAGGTGTTGGATATAGATGATAACTATGATGTAGACCTAAACTATGAAATAGGAAAGGCCCGAAAGACTGAAATGGTCCATAAAGGATATGAGAACTTGTCTAAGTAAGTTGAAAAGATGCATACCATGCTTAAAAGTAATAGAGTTGATAGGGTTTATGATATTGAGAAATTAGATATTATTATGGGAGAATACCTTCCTCTAAGGTTTAAAATCCCAAATTTACAAAAGTTTGATGAGACCAGTGATCCTATGGTAGATTTAAGGCAGCAGGCCACCATCATGGATTTACTGGGATTACCAAGGCCTAAATTGTAAAGTTTTCTGTTATATCCTTGACGGGGGCCACCGTTCATTGGTACTATGACTTATATAAGAAGGTGATGATGGATTGGAGGGATCTAGTAGAAAAGTTTATTCAGTAATACTCTTATAATACACAAATAGATATGACTCTACGTGGCTTGGAAACCACTTGGCAAAAGTATAATAAAACTTTTATAGACTACTTGACAAGGTGGTGGCAAAAGGCTACTCAAATGAAAAATAGTCCAGAGGTTAAGGACTAATTAAGATGTGTAAAAGGAACCTCTGGTGAGATTTATGAATAGTTATGTTATATTCCTTTAGACAATTTTTAGCAACTATATAAGGCTGGTATCCAAATTGAGGATATGTTGAATGAAAAAAAAAAGTATGGAGCCAAAAGAAATGAAAATAGTCATAGCAACGCAAGTGGGAGTAAAGCAAATGCTAAGATGGCAAATGTAGGTGATGTCCGTCAATAAAGGAATTTCTCCAAGCTTAATGTTAGACCTTAATGTCTTCATCATATCTATTTTGATGGTTACAAACACAAAATTAATGGATTAATGTGTTTGTTTGATTATGTGAAAAATTTTCCAAGTATTTCTCTAAAGTGTTGCAGGATGTTGTTGCGTCGCGGGTGCAACCACTTGTAGTCGCAGGTATGACTCTGGGAACAAGGTTGTTCACAAGTGCTACAAAGTCATTCATAACCTTGAAAAGCTTCAGGATACGAGCGTGATGCATTCTAGTCGTGGGTGCAAAATTAAAATGAAAATTTCTCAAAACATCCAGTAGCCTCAAGATGAACAGTGTCTCTCTAGTAACGGGTGCGACATATAAAAGTTACAGGTGCGACTAGCTGAAGTCGCGGGAATAACAAGTTTATTCACAGGTGTGAAATTAAATTGAGAATTGTTAGCTCTCTTGGGCTTGATGTTGATTTTGATGACAACAAATCAATATAAATGTGTTATTTATGCTAACAATTTATTTGAGTTGATTGAGGCATGAGAAATCATAACTATTGTTCAATCTATAGGATTAACACATTTTAAGGAAGTTTATAGAGTACACACGCTTAGGGGGAGCATACTTGGAGAAGTGCAAGAAGATAATTATAGTTTACTAAATTTCGGTGTGTCGCGAGTGCACCCATTTGTAGTCGTGGGTGCGACTCTAGGAACAAGTTTGGTCACAGGTGTGACAAAGTCAATCGCAGCCTTCAAAAGCTTCCAGTCGCAGGCATGACACTTTTCAGTCGCGGGCGCAAAATAAATTTGAGACATTCTAAAATCATCCAATAACTTCAAGATGAACAGTGTATCTCCAGTCGAGGGCGCGACACAAAGAAGTCTCGGGTGCGACTAGGTGAAGTCGCAGGAGTGACAAGTTTATTCGAGGGCACAAATTAAAATGAGAATTTATCAAATCATCCAGTAGCCTTAGATGAATAGTGTCTCTCCGGTAGTGGGCGCAATGCATGGAAGTCGCAGGTGCGACTAGTGAAATTCAAAGGCACGACTCTGGAAAACTGATAGTTTTGCACAAAGTCTGATTTGATGCTAAATTATGTATAAATTGGGAGAAGTTATTAGGACAAGCCATATATGGATGGAAAGATATGGATATCTAGTTTTAGGAATAAAAATTGGATTGAGCATTGGACATTAGAAAATGAAGATATGAATTTTTGAACGAATTATACTCAAGTTGCCAGACTAGGACAGAGTAGATAGGACAAATTAAAAATATTTTTGGGAATTATAGAAGAAGAATTTGAGAATGAAATTTCACATGATTTAACTCTATATGTCTACTTTTGTATAGAAAAAAATAAAGTCATTTTGAGCTCTATAGAAGGAGAAATGGAAGAATTAGTGAAGCATGCTCAAACTGTCTTATAAATTGGAGCAATAAAATTTTATGATTTTTCAGGACATGAATATGGAATATTTTGGAGTTGAATTAAACTACAAAGTTGTGTTAGACATCTCAAAGTTTCCAACACAAAAAATAGTGCATGATTTGGAGTTGTATAACTCGAGATATGGTAAAATTAATTTACCACTCTGGCTGGGATAAAAAGTCACAGGCGCGACTCAAAAATTGCAGGTGCGACTGCTGCTATTCAAATAGCAAAACTACCCGTTGGAAATGGTTCTAACAGCTATATTTTGGTTTATAACGGCTATATTTGATTCAAGACTATAAATATAAGATAGTATGAAGCTCAAACAGGTTAGAGAACTTGAGATTAACAAGAGATTAAGTGTTTGAGAGATTAAATCAAATTAATTCTTGTATTTACTTGAAATGTGCTGAAATTGTTTAAGCACCTTTAGTTGTGCTATTCTTTGAGTGTTGGGAAAATTCTTGTAAAGGGTTTTCTTTTTTTACTTTTTTGTAATTCTTATTGGGTTTGAGTGTGAGCCTTAGAAAACACTTGAACAGGTTTGAGTGTGAGCCTTTGAGAAAACACTTGTAAAGGTTTTAGTGTGAGCCTTGAAAATACTTATAAAGGTTTGAGTGTGAACCCATAAAATACTTGGGTTTGATCTTGCACCCATAAAAGGATCGGTTAAGGGAATTCTCAAGTGTGATATTGAGGAGTGGATGTTGGCAAGGTTGTCGAACCACTATAAATCCTTATGTTCTTTCTTCTTCCCTTTCTTTCCTTCAATTAAATTTTTATTTGGTATTAATTCCACAAACAACCAATTAAACCCCCCCCCCCCCCTCTTAGTTGCCAAAGGGACTAATAATTGGTATCAGAGCTTTGTTTTCACTTTTTAAAAGATTTAACCATCTTGGAACAAATATCAAATGGCAAGCCAAAGAGCAAGCATTGTTGAAGGAGGTTCAACCATTAGACCACCCTATTTTGATTGCACCGACTATCCATATTGGAAGAATCGAATGGAAATTTTCATGGATAGTGACGATATTGATTTATGGGATGTGATTGAAGAATGGCATGCCATCCCCACTAAAATCATTGATGGCATTGAGGCGAAGAAGCCCAAGACCTAATGGACAGCCACTGAAAAGAAGACCAATGGGAGAAACCGAAAAGAAATGTATACTTTCTATTGTGCATTGAATAGAGAAGAGTATGGAAAAATCTCTCATTGCATTTCAGCCAAGCAAATATAGGACACTCTTGAGACCACTCATGAAGGCACTAACAAAGTCAAGGGTAAGAAAATTCAACTTCTTACTTATGAATATGAATTGTTCAAAATGGAGCCAAATGAGAAGGTTTCGAAAATGTACAATCGCCTCATGGTGATTGTGAATGGGATGAGGAAGCTTAGGAAGGTATACTCCTGGGAAGACATCAATGGCAAGATTCTTAGAGTACTCCCCAAGAAGAATTGGGAAGCAAGAGTAGTTTCAATCTAATAAGCGAACAACTTGAGCACTCTTCCAGCCAATATTTTAATGGGTAAGTTACTCACTATTGAGATTACCCTATCTCAAGGAAAGCATGAAGAAAAGGAGAGGTTGGTATTCATTGGTTCAAAAGAAGTATCCTCAAGTGAAAGTGAAGATGATGAAGAAGAGGATGATCATGATGATGACATGGCTATTCTTACATTGAAGATAAGGAACGTAATCCTTAAAAACAAGAAGCCATGTGAGAAGGAAATCAAGCAAATAAGCAATCAAGTGAAGTGCTTCAAATGTGGCAAGCATGGTCACATTGTACCCAATTGCCCAAAGCTAAAGAACAAGAAGAACTTCAAAAAAAAGGCTTTGGCAGTGACTTAGGATGACTCAAGTGAATCGGATGAGGATGATGAAGATAGCAAAGATGAATATTCCAATCTTTGCTTCATGGAGGATGCACCTTCAAATGAGGTAAATATTTCAAACTCCTCTAATGATGATGATGATGCCATGCTTATATTAGAGACATTACTTTCAAAGTATCAAAAATTACAAATTAAATATGATAAATTGAAAAGTATGTCTAGTAAGGTTGTG
>CANXYC010064991.1:0-49975 GCA_948193065.1 Aleurites moluccanus
TTAAAATACTTACTTTAATCTAAATAGTTATTGTAATATCTACTATTATTTCTCTATTCTTATCTTTATAGTTTCTCTACCTATAAAAAAATGTGTTATTTTTTATGAATAAGATACACAGAAATTGAATATGTATTTCAGCTATAATTATTTTTTTCTCTTTGCTTTTTTTCTTATTTTATAACACATTATTAATGTAATCATTTATTTTATAATACATTACATTCACTTTTTTTGGATTATTCTTTACAGGTACTATTAATTTTTCTTTCTAAAATTTATATAGTTTATGCTCTATATGTTGAAATTATTAGATTTGTATTTAATATTAGTAAAAATATTCCTACGTTTGATATTAATAAAAATATTCAATGAATCATGTGTTTTTTTTAGTCGATCCTGAGTCTGAGAAAAATATATATTTTTTTTAATCGATTCTGAATTTATTATTGAGAAATCCTGAGTCGAAAAAAATGTACTTATCACTAAATTGTATCTCGATCTACATGTATTTTTATTCCATAATATAATGAATTAATAGTTTTATTTATAGATAAGAAGTTAGAAATTGTCACTGGTTAACATATATGATGCACTTGTTTTGAGTACATGCCTGACTTAATTTTACTTTCATATTAATTTTACTTTCATATCATGCATGTGAAATAATTTTACGTCTTGTTTTGTAGTGGGTTTGCATTTTTTTTTAGAAGTAATCAAAATTTTGATTCCAGCAAAAGAATGCATTTAACACAACAGTAATAACTCATTGAGCTAATCATTCAGAATATACACAAGGAAAAAAGTTCTGTTGCGTACAAGATTGAAAAATAACGTGACTAATCAAAGAATTCTCTGTAACATTTTTTTTTTTTATTGTTTTAAATCTATTGAAACAATCAACTCCTGAAATGCCTGTGGCAGAGAGTGGACTGCTTATCTTATGGGATGATATTGATCAGAGATACGCTTCGGCGGCAGCTTCCGCAATATGAAGAGCACCATAGCAGAAGGTACAATTTCCACCAACTGCATATTTAAAGGGAAAAAAAGGGAAAGAAAATAGTAGGAATGAAAAACAAAATCTACAAGGATAAATGTTAAGTTCAGAATCATGTTCTGTTCCATTCGAAAGTTTTTCCTAAAAATTCTGTACTTTCATGTCATCCTACAGAATATTTTTCCAAGAAATGCTTGCAAATCTTCCACAGTTGTTGCATAATTTAAATAGCAAGCAGAGCTATTGTTGCAACTTTTGATGATATAGATTCTCTTTACTTAACTTTTCTTTTAAATTGAGAAATATTTCAGTTGCAACCTGAACTGTACGAGACTAGTATATTTCAAGACGAGTTAAGAAAT
Organism: Aleurites moluccanus; assembly: GCA_948193065.1. Lineage (NCBI taxonomy): Eukaryota > Viridiplantae > Streptophyta > Magnoliopsida > Malpighiales > Euphorbiaceae > Aleurites > Aleurites moluccanus. Next base: position 1,363 of record CANXYC010064991.1, read on the forward strand.
CAAGTTTCTTCCCTATGAAAGAATGACTTAAATTATAGTTTAATAGTTAAATATTTCTCATTGGCTAGTTATCATGATCATTAGTCTAAACATTCTGGTCGATAGATATCATTTTTTAGATGTATCTTGGGTGTTTAAGCCGATGAATTATAGAGCATGATCACAATTACAAGGCTCAACAAACAAGCATTTTTGCTGCCACTTCTAGTGTTTCATGGTATAGGCAAGGAAGTACAAAATGATCCCACAAAGATTACACTTGCATAGGGAGACAAAACTTACCATGTAATAAATAAGATTAAGAAGGGGATGATCAAGAACATCAAGATCTACTTTCTTGTCAAAGGCTGAGATGGAAACCTAAAATATGGACCCAAAAATATCTTCACTGAAGATACAAAACCTTGAAGTAAAACTTTGATAGTCTTGAAAAATGAAACTCACCACAACACATCTTATCAAGAAACAAGTAAAGCAAATTCCTGTCACACAGCCAACCTGCCATGAAAAAAGTTAATAATTAAGAGATTTTAAACCCAAAGATGCATAAAATATAAGACAATTGACTATTTTAATCAATCATGTAAAAAATAAGTGTCAACAGAGAGTTCAGTTTAAAGCAGTTAAGGAGGGGGGAAAGCAAGGCTATTTTATCTGAAGAGCATTACCTTTCAGAAAAAGAAAACTAAATTAAAAAAAAAAAAATACTTGTTTATGAGAGAAAATTACCCTTGTCTACTCCTTTGGCAAGTTTTTTTGGAATTGTTTAAATTCAATCTCATTGATAAGACTATAATATAAATGACTGCCTTCAAGATATAGCACAGAGCAAACAGAGGCCTCTGGTACAAACCTCATAAAGCTTATTTTGACGGCCTCTAGATTCAATGGGAAATCGCCTCAGCATAACAAACAACCTAAAAGTAAAAAAACACAATTTTATGTGAACATATGCGTTACATTATGAAATATTAAAACTTCTTTAGGGTTAACATCAACTGTTACCTCCCGCCATATATCAAGAATCCCAGAGCAGCAAAGAATGAAATAACTACAAAAGAAATAAAAAAAAATTTCGGTCAGCATTTTTCCTTTTATATATATGAACATCTTGCTGGAAATTTATTGAACATGTTAAATTCATGACTTCATCTCAAAGATCATATAGAGAAAAATGGAAGGAAAACAATGATTATAGAAATTAAAGTGAACGAAAAAAAAAATACCCTTTGACCATTTTTTACATAACAGACCTGAAAAGAAGAGTTTTGCTAGTTCCTCCCCAACAGGACTTCCACTTAATCTAATGTATATCCAGATGCATGCCTGCATCATGACAGAATGATTACGCATCCATAACATACTTATGAAGAGCAACTCAAAAAATAAAGTTCTATTTTTCCTTGGGGCCAAGATATGACTAATAAAAACTTAGGTAGTTCTTTCTCACCTGTGTGAAGTATACGATTCCATTGACAACATAATAAGTAGGCCTTAGTTTATCAATGGGGATGCTTCTTGCCTAAATCAATGGCATAACAAATCACCAACTTTAGTTGAAGCAACAGTGTAACTAGCACAAAATTCATGGCAAAAAATAAAGCTGGAATACCTGGTGATATATCTCAGCCCAAAATAGCACTAGTAATGTATATGTTGAAAAGAATAGAAGACTAGGAAGATCCAAAAGCACAATTTCAAGAGCCTGCATGAAAATGATGTTTAATGCAGTGCAGATGAACAAAAGATTATGTGCACTGCAACTCAAAGTGGATTAATCATTTAAGAAATCATATTATTGCAGATTCATGTATGCCTTCAATTCAGGAAAGCAGAATATCCAACTGAAGAAGGCTTTAGAGAAACTGAAAAGAAGGGAAAGCAGGTTGCTGATAATTCAGTAAGAAATTATTAAGTAGAACAAGAGCATATTCCTCCTACTCACATAAAGTGGAACCCACGTGGGTATTTCTCTACTCCTATCACAAATAGGTTTACCCCAATATAAGTAGAATGATCATGTTCCCGTCTTACCTAATAAATTATCTAATTCAGTAGCTACATTTATTAATTTTATCTGGTACATTACTGACTAACTTGTCAGCCTCCTTGGAATGACATTTAAGTTTCACAAATATTAGTGTAAAAACAATTCAACTTTCACCTGGAAGTTGTAAAATAGAAGAGAAGAAGTCTTCATTTACTTTTACTAATAACATATGGTTTCATGATAAATTCCTTTTCAAACCCCAGATACAAGCATGGTTACTGATCTCAACAGGTAAACTACTTCCAATTTTTAGACTCCATGCAATGCCAGTAATGACGATGAAGATGACTAGTACTTTTATACAAGTAGCAGATATTAAATACTTGTATACATTTAAGCTTAAAAAACCAGATGTCTAAAAGAGAAACTTACCTTTGGTCTAATGAGAAACACATCCTTGTATAGACCAAAGAGGATAGCCCTCACTGTCAGAAAGAAGTTTGGCTTCAGTAAGCTTACAAAACTGGTTAAGGAAAAACTAGGATAAGTAATGCATAGCCCTTACATCCATTCACAACAAAATTCATCAAGTGGAACACCTTTTGTGTTGTCCATCCATATTCTGGTACTCTTAATTGGATGCGAAAAAGTTGTACCTGAAAATTATATAACATTTATGATACCAGAAAGAAAACAGAATGGTGTGTTTTTTTCTGCATCAGGCAGGATAGTGAATGTAAATGAAAAGCCAAAAGGAAAAAAATGAAGGAAGAGAGGAGATATGTGAGACCTCAATCCTATGAATATTATGTCAAGATGATAAATTTAAAGACAAGGAAGTGATAAATCAAAACCTAAGGCGCAAAATACAACAATCAGACAAGTGCACCTAAAACCTCAAGAATTGGAAGTGCTTGGAAAATGCAATGAGTGGCATTATCCTGACGGCATCACCAAGTTGATTATTTTTCCGGATGCATGGGCTTATACTTTGTTGAAATCAAAAGGAACCAAATAAGAATAAGAATAGGCTCCAAATTATTAGGGTCTTTCAAACTACATGGAGAAATATATTCTCAAATTAAGAATTTATTAATTTACATTCATGAAGTTTGGGGGACCATAATAAGCAAGGATCTCCAATGCAAAAGCTGGCGATATAACAGATATCATCCAAAATAACCTAAATACTGAATAATCAATCCAATTGAAGGAAACTATCAACTAGTGTATAAAGCAAAAAGGGAAAGAATTATACATAATGAGAAAAGGAGCATTCAATAAATTTTGACATATTTCTTTGAAGCTAACATGCCTACTTCAAATGGCACCAGAAGATCAATTCAACTATGTCATTGTCATATGTGCTATAGAATAATTTATGAAGTGAAAAATTCATCATGTTGCTTTTTTCTATGAAGTTCTAATGAAGAAAGCAGGAGAATACTTCTAGCATATTATAAAGAAAAAACAAAGTGATTGGGTTAAGGTTTCTTTTTCACTGTGAAAAGAACATAAATAAATGAATATTGATTAAGCATATATGTCCAATTTCTTATGGTTGAGCTTAGCTTCTCAAGGCAACTAACAGGCAGGGATAAAGCCAGGAAATTAATTTTAGATGAGCCGAGAATTAAAAATTTTTATAGGTGCAAAAATTTTTAGGAAATTAATCTTGAAAAGGCCGAGACCGTGTACAAAGCTGAATTTGGGTGGACTAAGTGAAAATTTTTCTACAAACTAATGAGTTTTTTTTTTTGCTGGGTGCCAAGGCTCACCTGAACCCAAGCATCCCTCCTTCCCAGCTAACAAGGTCAAGCTTGGCTCAATTAAGAGGCAAGTGCATGCCAATCTCTCAAGCAAAACAGCAAGACAACCTCAGGCTATTCAGCTTGTCCAGCACCTTTTATTTGGTTAATAGTGATACTAACTATTGTATCATGGAGACAAAGTTAATCAAGAATGTAGGAGAGAAATCTTTTGAAATTGCTTGTACTACAAGGCCTTATAAGAAAACTATTGCCAAAAGGCATATGATGCTTGATTTTACATGTTATGGCTTCAAACTTTTCCAAGCAAAACTGGTGCACACGATCCAAATTGGAAAGAAAAAATGTTCTAGTTAGCTGGTTTAAGCACTCTTTTCTTGTACCACAAATATCCAGGAGAGTGTTGTATAAAATATAACAACCAGCTGAATTTGAGCTCAGTTAAGGCAGGTATTAAAAATAACTTAATTATCTCTAATCAAACATATAAAAAAATGCCCATTCTTCGAAAACCCATAAATGGTTTTCACAGGTATCAATCCCACAACAATACACCTTCCATTAATTGAAACTTACAAAAATGTCAATATTCCTATAATAAGAACAAATCTCAATAAATATAGAAAAATCAAGAAATGGGTTTTAAAAAAAGTTTACTTCTTTTTCTTTTTCACAAAACTCAAATCATAAAACTAAGGTCGACCAACCTAACATTTCTAGTCAAATCAAAATAAAGACTCAAAAATTAAAAAGCAAAAAGAACACAAACAAAAAGAGAAAAAAGGTAAAGTTAAAGTTAAAAACATACCAAAGCAACAATAGAGACCAATGCATAAGATGCAGACAAGAAAAAGAAAATGTTTCTTTGCCAATCTTCAGAGTAATCGATCTCATCCCACCAATGGAGTCGATTTTCACTATAATAATACACCCATTTTTGTCCAAGATCATAACATTTTGTTCTCAAACTCCATGCCATTGATAACTACTAATATTATAATTATAAGCTTTCAAGAACAAGATTCGAGAAAAAAGAAAGGACTAGTCAGAGATTTGGGTTTTGTTCTAAAATAGAAAGAAAGAGATGGGTTTGGCCATTTGGAGAGAGAAGAGGCGAAACACGTAGTACAAGGGAAAGTAGTGAGTGACACGCTTTAATGAATAACAGAACAAAAACAAGAGACGGTGTGTTGGTGGCATATTCGTTAATTGCGCAACGAACATACTTAGCTTAGCTTAGCTTTGTTTTGCTTTGTTTGTAACTGGAGATTTCCAAGTTACAGCCGGTTCTTGATTTGTTCAAGCTTTGACTATAAATACTTCTTTCTTTCATGCAAGTTTATTTTGCCCTTTAAACGATCCATAAATTATTATGTTTGGCGCAAGAGATTAAAAAAAATTAATATATTAAATTTTATCAAAATGTATAAACTTTATAAATAAATTTTAAATTCAATTAGCATACAATCCACTAAATCTAATAAATTTTAAATATAAATTAATAAAATAAATTATTTAAAATAAATTTTATAATTTAATCTAAATTAGGATGACAACAGACGGGCAAAAAAAACATCCTCCATTTTCACTCGATTAAACAGAGAATTTTCATCTCTATCTCCGTCTCATATACTACTCTTATTTTTATGAGAATTTTCATTTTTATTCCTAAATTTTTATATATTTATAAAATACATAAATAAAAAATAAAAATAAATTATTTAAAAAATATTAATAAAAGTTTAGAAATATAAAATATCAACTAAACATAATTAAAATATAAATATATTTTATATTTTATAGTGTTGTTTAATAAAACATCAGCATGCTTAAAATATAATAATATTTAAATAAATTCAATTCAATAAATGCAAAGATTTTTAAGAAATTTTAATAATTTTATAAATATTTGTGCATTTAAAAATTTAATATATGAATAAAACGTAAGTTTAAATAAATAATTTATATATGTTAAAAAAATAATAATAATTTTTTAATATAATGTAATATTTTTTAATTAATAATATTTAAATAATTATAATATCAAATTTTTCTGAGGAAGTGAATCTCCCAAGATGAAAAATATATTCTTCATCTTTACCTCATCTTTGGAGGTGGGTAAATGGTCAATTCAGTTTGAATTGAATCAAAATTTTTAAAAATTGAATAAATTGAATCATAATTTTTAAAAAAAAAATCAAACTGAATTTTTAATTGAATCAAATAGAATCGAATTAAAAATTTTTCAAATAAAATCAAATCAAACTGATACATTTCGGTTTGATTATTTGATTTTTTTAAAATAAAATAATATAAAATTATTAAAAATATATATATATATTTGATTATTTCAATTTTCTTTTAAAAAAATTAAATTAAATTAATTAAAATTTTAAAAAATTAATCAAATTAAATCAAATTAATTTAATTTAATTTAATTTAATTTTTAATTTTTTCGACGTCTCAACTAAAAAAATATATTTCCTGTCTCGGCCCATAAAAAGAAAAAATAAAAATTCCCGCCATGTGCGAGACAAATACTCGACAAAAACTGGGGTTCCTCGCATCACTATCATCTCTAATTTAAACAACAAAATCTATTTATAAAATAATTTGTTCGAATTCTCGTGATATTGCAAGTCCCAATGTAGTACGAGGATGTCTTTTGTTCCTTTTTTTCTTTAAATAAATTTTGCTTTCATTGAGGTTCAGATTTGATATTTATTGGCCTAAAAATTTCTCTAGTGCTTTTGTTTGTTAATAGGTTTGAACTTGAAGACCTCTAATGTATAAGAAAAATATATTATTTAATTAATAATATTCAATAATAAAATACAAATTTCAAAAATATAAATTATTAAGGCAAAACTCAAATTATCTCTTAAACTTTGATAAATAATTCAATTGAGTCATTATATTTTTAATTTTCTCTAATTAAATTTTTTAACTTTAATTTCTAATCAATTTATTTCAAAAGAAAGGCAATTTTTATGTCAAATTCATTTTGAATAATCTATAAACTTTTTTTTAATTTATCAAAATCAATATAAAATCAGCGTTATAAATCATTTTATCGTAAAAAATTTTAATAAAAAAAGAGAATGAACACGATAATTAAATTGAGAAGGATTTAAATTTTGACTTCTTCTTCTTTTTTTAAATTTTTGCTAGTTCTAAATTCATAATTGAATAGAGAATGTTCAATTCATTCCATACTTTAAATAAAACAATATAAGAAACTAATAATTAGGGTTTTGAAAAGTGAAAATATATAAAAGAAAATGAATTATGTATTCAATTAATAATTTAAGTATTGGAGTTTAATTTTTAAAACAAATTAAAAATTAAAAATTAAAAAAAATCAATTAATAATTTCAGTAGTGGCAGTTTAATTTTTTGAACAAATTAAAAATTAAAATTAAAAAAATAAATTGACTGAAAATCAAAATTAACGAATTCAATAAAGAGAAAATTAAAAAAAGGGGACTAAATTTGAGTATTTTACGAACAAATTTAGAGGGGCAATTTGTATTTTACCTCTTAAATTGTTAATTATGAAACGGTCCAAATTTTGAAAAGAAGAGAATATATATCGGAAGCAAAAGAAGATTCGCGAGTCAGGAACACGCGGCCCGCCCGAGACCAAATTTCCCACTGCGCCTCTAAAACCCTCCCTAAACCCATTTATCTTTCTCTTTTCTTATAATCATGACAAAACCGCTCAGTCTGATCAAAGAAAATGCCTCAAACACCAAGGCATGGCTGGTGATAGGTGTCACAGTTTCGGGGATTGTGGTTCTGGCGGAGACACGGAGGCGGAGGCGCAGGCGGAAGGCGATGATGATCAACTGGGAGGACTTTGGAGCTTTCGTTAAAAGATTTGAAATACTTCCTTTCCTTCAGCCTTCTCCACCTGCTGCTAAACAGTCTCTCTCTGGTCTTACATTTGCCATCAACGACATGTATGCATTAGTTTTATATGATTTTCTTTTTTGTAATTGTATGTTTGTTAAGTTTATGTCTTTATGTTTTTTTTTTTTAATTTTTATGGGGGTACTGATTAAGAATGAATTAAAAGTTACGTTTTTTGATGTTTTGATGTTCACTGTTGTTGTGGGTCTGTTAGATTTGATGTGAAGGATTATGTGACGAGGTTTGGGAATCCAGATTGGGGTAAAACACATGATGTTGCTGAGAAGATGGCAGTGGTAGCGACTACTCTTTTGAAAAATGGGGCTACTTGTGTTGGCAAGACTGTTATGGATGAATTATCAAGGGGGTAAAATCTTTACTCTCTGTGTTTGTTTGGGCTTGCTTGTGGGATTGGGCCAAATTTTGTTTTTTGTTTTTTTTGTTCTCTTGTTATATTAGGATGACTGGTGAAAATATGCATTATGGAACTCCTACCAATCCACCAATGCCATCATTTGTACCTGGAGGTTCTTCTAGTGGTTCAGCTGTGGCTGTTGCAGCAGAGCTTGTTGATTTTGCTTTGGGTAAGTTCATCTGTTTATTTGTTGAATACCAAACTATAATTTGAAGTTCATCAGATGTGCTAATCCAAGGAAAATAAAGCTCCTATGAAATTGAAGACGGTCAGATGATTTGATTCATTAATTTCTGTGAAATTTTCAGGACTCATTTGACTTTGAAAATAGTTTGAATATGTTAGTTCTTTTTAACATCAAAATTGTTAATCATAATATCAATTTACTTGCAAGTCATATCTGAATAGTAAAATAATAACTGCAAACAATATTTATAATCATAGTACATTGCTGACCACAATTAGATTGGATTAAGGCTTAGTTGAGTTGAAAATTTATAATTATAGCACCTTGTACTCTTAGCCTAGCTGCACTCCACTACCTTTTTATCTTTTTATTATTAGTTAAATTGAAGCCTGAGCCTAAGTGTTGAATCCTAGGAAAACTATTCCAAACCACCTAGTCAAGTGCAAGGTTGGCATTCTTATTGTACTACCTTCCTACACCACTAGTAAATACAGACATCTAATGACATTGTTATAGTTTGGGAGGTTGATGAGTTGCCTTCTCTTCTAGCTGAAAGAAAGGGTTCTCCAGAGTCTAGACTCTGTCCTATTTCATGCAATCAAATCTTATAGGTGATTTTGTCTTAATGAGGCTGTCTGATTGTTTAAGGAACTTATAATTTTTACAGGTATTGATACAATTGGTTGCATTAGAATTCCAGCAGCATTTTGTGGTATCTTTGGCTATTGACCATCTCATGGGACTGTATCTATGATTGGAGCTATTCCAAATTCACAAAGTCTTGACACTGTTGGTATGGATATATTTACATTGTGCTGTAAAATTTTGTAGAAGAAAGAGGTATATATGAGCCTAAAAAATCCTGATATTTAGGTGTTCTATCTTTGTTCTTTGAGATTTGGTGTGCTTGAGCTTACTCGAGCTCATATCAATGTACTAAAGAAAATGTCACATATTCACAATCAAGGCCAGACTTGCCTTGCAAGGTTAATGTGATTAATTTTGGTATACCTTCTAAATGACTCTGAATATAACAATGATGTTAGGGGTGTAAATAAGTCAATTTATTCTCAAGCTAAACTAGCAAAATATTCAAATTGGACTTAACCTTAATCAAGCTGAACTCAGACTAAGTATTGAGTGGAGTCGAGTTTGAGCGTTTCATTACTTGGCTTTAGTAGCTGGTGAGCCTACTCAATTATTTACTTTTTTTAAATATATTTAATTATGTGTAATATTTTAATAGTAATTTAAAGGAAAACCTAATTTGAGCTTGCACTCGAACTCATTTGAGCTTACATCTGAGATTTCTGTGGAACTTGGATTGAGTTTTTAGTGGTATTGCACAGAATTGAGTTGAGTTGAGTTGAGCTCGGATATCTTGAGATTCCTTTGAGACTTTTGAGCATAAAAATAAGACTATATAATTCTGATCAAACCCAACATGTTTATGTTTGAGTTTTGCATGTTGACATTGTGAGATTTGAGGTCAGGGTTAATTTTTAGCTTAGCCCTTCTATTTATCAGGCCTGGAGGTTATGTTCATTGGACTTTTGAACATGTTCACATATTTGGCTATATGGTTAACTGTTTTAAAATGTGACTTTTTCCCTGCTTTTCCTTTTCTTTATTTGAAATAAATTGATGCGACCATTGAAATAATTTAAGTCCTAATTTACTTGAGTGACCTCTGTGCACATGCATTTGCTCCTAGGCTGTTAATTCCATGCAATCATTTTGAATAACTTTCACATGTTCAGAAGAGGCTTTCTTATTTTCTAGTTCTTGGGGTCTTTCAGGACTTCCCATTATTTACTTTTTGTTCCATACTATCTTGTTTCCTAGCTATTCATTTCTTCTCCATATATGGCATTATTTTAGGATGGCTTGCACGTTATCCTTCTGTATTACATCGTGTTGGACATGCTTTATTGCAATTGAATGCCGTGGAACACAGAAGGGTGAGGCGCCTTATTTCTGCTGATGATCTTTTTCAGCTTTCTAAGGTTCCCAAGCAGAAGATTGAATATTTTATTAGCAAAGCAATCGAAAACCTATCTGGGTGTAAGTTCTGAGGCTCCAAAATTTATCTGGTTTTTGGTTCTGTAATGTCAGCATTGTACTTTGTTATATAAGATAACAATGATAGATACAATGTGATTATGTCCTAGCTCAAAATTGTGTGTTGGTTGGGAGGAGAGGGGGAAGGCCATGATTACATTCATACTAAATTTGCTATATTGTTTTGTCGATTGCAGACCAGCCTCCAAAGCATATGAACTTAGGTCAATGTATTGCTACAAATGTAAAGAGTCTGAAAAGGTTCTGTGAAGAATCTACTAACCTGAAAAATGGAACATCTATGTTGAAATCTCTATCTTCTGTGATGGTTTCATTACACAGGTATTGGGGAAAATTTAATTTTTTCCCCTTAAACCTTCCTTTTCCTATTGAGTGTTCCCATGTATTGATTAATTCATGTGATATCACTTGATATATCTTACTGAACATATTGTTGTTTAAATTTGATGTAGTCTCGTTATATGAATTGTGAATTTATGTTTGCATTCTTACTTGAGTGTTTTTTTATTTTTATTTTTATTTTTTTTGTATTGTCTTTGTTTCTGTGGGGGGTATCTTCAGCTCCATTAACATTCGAAACGTTGTTGCATCCAGTGGTGCCAAGTTGGGGTGGCATCAGTTCGGTTTGGTGGATTTGAAGGGTTGGGTTTGGTCGATTTGAAGGGTTGTTACCAAACCAAACCAATCTTTTCAGTTTGAAAAATTTTCAAATCAAACTAAACCATCAATATAACCAAACCGTTGGTTTGAGTTCGGTTTAATCACTTTCGATTTGTTTGTTTCAAATCAAAGATATTTTTTTATAAATCATCATTATTTTATTATAAATTTAGGAAAAAGTCGATAAAATACTGGTGATAAAAAATCTCAAAAATAATTTAATATACAACGCAAAATTTATCTATTTCATTAATTAACACTTTCAAAACTTATATTTTTCTTTAGACTCTTTTTTATTTATTTTTAGTTAATTTTCATGAATGATTTTTTTTTAATTTTAAATTAATATTAGGTTAAGTAAATATGTGGTTGTATATAAAATAAAATCAAATATATTTAATTGTAATAATAGTAAAAAACATATTTATATATATGAAATTTTGGTTTGGTTCGGTTTGAAACCGAGAAAAAAAAAATGTTCAAACCGCAAGCCAAATTAAACTTTCGGTTTGCTCTGTTTTTTCAAACCGAAACCAAATTAAATAATTGTGAAACTATCAGTTTCGGTTTGGTTTGATCAATTTGGCTTCCACTCCTAGTGCCAGGGCCATAAGATAGTGCCATCAAGAAAACTACAACGATAATATGGTATAACTTAACTTAGCCTTAATTCCAAAATTAATTGGGGTCCGTTATATGGATTATTTGTTTCCACTCTAAATGATTTTGGGCGACATCTTCTGATAATTATAATGTATTTAAATCATATCACGATTATAATGTGGTATTATTACGAGAAAGTATGTTTTGGTGTGCAAGTAAACTGTCAATAAAAAGACAGTGAGGATGGTAGTTTTTGAAGAATAAAGACTAGTCTCCAGGATATGCACAAAAACTAGAAACCATTGAGAAAATATGGGATATACAGAATCTTATATAACATTAATGTCGACAAATTATTGTCTGCTATACTGAAATTGAAGAATCTTAATTTGACTATCTAAATTTACAAGTATGGGTAATTTCTTCCCTGCAAAAGCAATCTTATTATGTTCCATCTAAACTGGCCAATCTTAAATCTTCAAAAGGTGCATTTTCTTCAAGTTCAGTTGAAAGATGCGGTTTTCTTATTCACTGCTCACCATTCAGTGTAGCATGATCTGTGGGATGCCTGGTTGTGGTGGTTACCGTGCTACTGTTCCAAAGATTAAAGGTCTTAGAAAGGAGCTTTTGATTTTTGAGCTTCACTCCAAGTCTAGTTTCCTGACCTCCAAATCATTTTTTCACTGAATTTGGTGCAATTGTGGGAAATCAGAAATCTAAATTTATTGAAATCTCATATTATGCCTTTTTAACAGGGAGTTTAATTTGCTAATAGTTGCATAAAGAAAGTTGGCTGTTAAACTTTAGGTCATATGGTATTTTTAAATATCATCTTTGCTTGGCTGTGAGCCTCAATTTCTGGTTTATGCTTTACCTGTTGGCAAGTCTTCTATTGAGAAAATTGTCCAATAGTTCTTTGGCTTGATGATAAATGCTTCTTATTTGCTATTATTGTTGGAATCAAATTTGTGCTTTTTTACATGTTCTTTATCAAATTTTTTTTCCATCTCCTTGTTTGTTATCGTCGAGTATGGAAGACCCAAGTTATTGCACTTCAATTCTGGCCTTTGGTTCTTCTGGACTGACATCTATAATGCATATATTGCTTTTCAGATGTGAATTCAAAACAAATCATGAAGAATGGGTTAAATCAGTGAAACCCAAGTTAGCACCAGATGTCTCTAATCATGTTCTTGCAGCTATTAATACTACATATAAGAAGATGAAAACGCTTTACAAAATCAGGTCGGAGATGCGAGCTGCTCTTCAAAGTCTCCTAAAGTTATTCTTACCTTCTCGTTAGTAATTTTGTCTTAGTGGTTTGGTATGATTGCATTCCATTCTAGTTATTGAAATTTTTATTTTTCTTGTGGGATGCCTAACCACATTTTCTCTTGTGCAACTATCATATTTGCTGTTATTTCAGTATTATGTTGCTGACTTAATATAATTGTCATCTGCTAATTATTACTTTTGGATGTTACAGGCTTTGATTCATTGATAAAGTGTTGCATGAAAATGGTCATGACTTCGTATTGGTGGTGGAAATCCTTTATGCACTTCTGAAACTCATCATACTGCTACAATAGTTGTTACTTGATAATAGAATTTGTATGTTGCAACTCAAAGAAGATGCTTATGCTTATGCTTATGCTCATCATGACCCAGCATTTTGGAGCAATGTGAATAATCTGACATAATATAAGCACATTAGAAATGAAGCTGTACTTATCACCAACTTAGCTTTTCTTTGTCAAGCTATAATATGTCATTACTCTTAGCCTCTCATTGAATTACTAGACAAATATGCAAGTAGCTGGGATTAAACCTTTCTTAAGTTAGCTTAGGTTATATGAGTGGATGTACCCGTATCCATGTGCATACTGTATTTGTATTATGTTTTACAGTCTCTTATCTTTGTTGACAGGATGATGGGTTGTTAATTATTCCCACAGTTGCAGATCCTCCCCCTAAGCTTAATACAAAAAAAGTGTATTCTACAGAGTCTTACAATAGATCATTAATACTTTCAAGCATTGCAAGCTTGTCTGGGTGTTGTCAGTTAATTTATTGTTATCAGGTTATAGTTTTTATCTCGATGGTTTAATAAACTACTATGCATATTCTTATTTATTTAATTTTCTGATGTTTGCATCCCACTTTCAGGTTACCATTCCCTTAGGAAAACATGATGGTGTTCCCATCTCTGTTTCATTTATCTTGTTCCATGGAGCTATAAGTTTCTTCTTGATGCAGTTTTGGACATCTATTCATCTCTTCATGAGCAAGTTAGCATTGCTTCTAATTCATCAGCGATGCCAGAAACCAATGGAAATATTGATGCCTCTGAGCTTTTGAAAGATAAGGTTGGTTTTAGTTTTTTCAACATTATTGCCTCATCTTACTAAGATCTTTTTTTTTTTTTTTGAGAAGGATAGTACTAAGATTTTTTGAAATGATTTTGAAATGAGGCTTGATTATATATATATATATATATATATATATATATATATATATATATATATATATATTGTTACATCCTCTATTGAGCTACCTTGCGTGTATTTAATGCTATTCTTGATGTACTGCCAAATAGGGTTTTTGCTTAAGCACAACCTTCCTCTACTTTTTGTTAAAGATATTTTGGGTTGTCAATGAAACTCTTTCACTGAGCATGCCACATCCTTTCCAAAGAAAACTGAGTTTTCACTACCGTGATACATTTTCTTGACGAGTTAGCTTTTTATTACTCATGTTTACAACTTATACTAATATATAGATGTTACTTTATGGTGTTTTTTTGGCAAGTCAGATACTTTAAATTGAGGCCTTGCATTCACTTCCAAAGTTCCAATATACTTGTTTGGAAGTTAAATAATGCAATTGCCAACAGATGATGTGATTTACATTTAAGAGGCTGGCTGGTTCAACTAATACAATGATCTCTCATGTTCCTCCTCTTCTTTTGAGTCTTTAAACCGTGCAATTTTGGCTCATGTGATTGATAGACTGCAAATGTTGTTATCTTTATTACATTGCCAGTGGCTTTTAATAATCTTGGAAAGATTGGACGCCAAACATTCAGTCTTAATTTGAAATTGTTTCATTCTTCTTTATTTATAATTTCCACATAAATTTTGCTTGGCTTGCATTTAACAAAATTTTTTGCTTACTTTTCTCTTCTTGAAAATGTCTCCTTTGTCATAGGTGGTTGTGCTTGATCTTTTGTGCGATTTGCATTGGAAAGCATAATTATATATTAGCATTAATGTTTATGTGGTTGTGCTAAGAAAGATTTGCACTTATGGCCTATTTGGTAGGGTTTTAAATGTGTGCTCTGTGAAAGCTGTTCCAGTTACATCTCTGACAACATTTCCACCCTTCACACCCTCTAGTTGTATGATTCTTTTGGCATCCCTTTTGTTGTGAACATCTAATGTCTGGTGCAATGGAAGTTCCATTTGATTGGCTGTTAGAAGGCTCAGCCATTACCCCTTGAAGAAAAAGGATGAATCAGATAGTTTTTTGGTTTTACCGATCAGTGGGAAAATTTTTAGTTTTTTGGTTTTACCGATCAGTGGGAAAATTTGCTTTCAGGGCAACGCTGCATTTAAGGGGATGCAGTGGAATAAGGCTGTCAATTACTACACTGGAGCTATCAAATTGAATGGAGCAAATGCAACTTATTATTCGAACAGGGCAGCAGCTTACTTAGAATTAGGATGGTACGACATTTTGTCTGGTTTTAACATGTATTTTCACTGCATTGCTCTCCATTTTTTTGATTCCTTACAATTGATTTCAACATATGTTGCTTTCAGCATCATTGCTCTCTACTTATTTGTTTCCTTACCAACTGATTTCAACATATGTAGCTTTCAGCAAGCTGAAGAAGACTGCAGTAAGGCAATATCACTTGATGAAAAGGTGATCGAATAAAGTTGGGAGATTACTTTGCAGAAATATTCTTTTGTAATATTTATTGCCTATTCCTTTTTAAATTTTTATCCAACTACAATAGGAACAGAAAGAGAATTAGAAAAAAAAAAGGGTCTGTCCTCTCTTTTTTAAGCATTACCTTGTATTTTGACAGATTATAAGGGTCTCTATTCAGGACTTTTGGGATGAGAAAGTAACTATAGATCGGTGTAATATGAACCCAGCACAGTTGTTTGATCTCTTTTCTAATTCATTAATGTTATAATGTGTCATAATGCAGCTGAAATGGGGAATGAATCTGTAAAATGAGTTGACATTATTGAGTAAACTTGCCATTAACTACCTTCTTCAGTCCTCAGTATCTGCACTTCAAGTCATTTACTTTATATTTGGAGTTTTAGTACAGTAGAATGTTGTATTACTCGGAACATTGTACAGGAGGATGTTGAAGGCATAAATATATTAACTAGCAGGATTAACACTCATTATCTCTAATATTTGTTAGAAAAGGGGAATTCCAGATGCAACGAGTGTGCAAAAATAAACAAATTGTTGACTGGTGATATTCACAATGTTCTTTTATATATTTGCAGAATGTAAAGGCATATTTGAGGCGCGGAACAGCTAGAGAATCACTTGTCTGCTATAAAGAGGCTGCTCAAGGTGAGTCTTCATTTTAGGCTGTTTAACTGTGACATCTGTGTATTATTCAAGTTTAGGAACTTTACTCTGATTTCATGCGTAGCCATATGAAATGCCTTCATCATCTATTGCTGTAGTTTAATAAACGATCAACATCATGAGGCAGTGAGTCTTCCAAGTTCTATGATCTTCGAGCTGCTACTTCTAGCCATATCATAATATTTTGCCTTTCACAGATTTTTCAATTGGAGCTGGAAAAATAAAGTAGTTCCTGCATATAAGGTTTTAGAACCTAGTTTGCTGTAAATCTATCCTTCAACATTGAATGCTTTTGCAATGGCAATGAAATAGGTTTTTAACCTTCTTGTCAATTCTTCTAGAATATTTATAAAACATCAAGCATGCTGGCAAAGAAACCAATCAGGTGGCAACTGTTTAAGACATGGTGCACTGGTTGTTTGGGTGAGGCAAGTGCCGGATTGTGCATTCCACATATCACATTTTATGCTATTGGGTGTAAGCAGATTGAATCTGTCAAGATTTAATGATGGTTTCACATTCACGATGATATACACATGCAGAGGCATGCACAAGAATGTTTCTTCTGTTTGTGTTCCGTTTTGTATTGTATTCCACCCTTATTTATTAAAAGGAATTTCATTTCTCTGTATTTACAGATTTCAAGCATGCTCTTGTTCTTGAACCACAGAATAAGGCTACTAGTCGTGCAGAGAAAACTGATGAGTTGATGCTTTACTCTTTTCTCGTTCTCACAAAAATGATACAGTTTCTAATGAAGATTCAATCAAAAGTGCACCTTCATTCAATGTTGATATTTTGGTCAAAAGAAGCAAAACGACAGAGAGATGATGAATTTCTCCTTTTGCGCATAACATATTATCTTATTCAATATATTTTTACTTTAACCCCCTTCTGAGATGAGATTAAAGACTACTGAAAAGGCAGTAGCAGCTGATTTAATTATGTGCATTACATCATCGCTCAAGTGGAAAAGGATAAGAGTTCTTAGTTCTTACATATACACAGTGCCTACACTTTTGAATATCTTAGTTTTGGATAGTGTCTTGTCTTTCAAAATTTGAGTTTGTATTTCAACACTTGAAAGTTCAACACAGAATTTTGTTTGAAGTGAGTAGCTCCATTGATGTTCATTTAAGCTCTGTGCAATTTTGCTTAAAAGGCATATATAAACAACAATTGCCTAAATCTGTAAAATTTTCGTATTTGTTCTTTTATTATTCTTACTATATTCTTTGTTCTTTTGGGATTGTTCTTTTGTTATTCTTACTGTATGCATCAGATACGGTCTAAATACATGCCATGATTTAACGATAAAAGAACATGTAAATCCGTTTATGCATAAATTAACACATGGGGTTTACTGTTATTAAATTTATAATTAAAATTTGAATGAAAAATAAGAAAAAGTGCTATGAACATGGAAAATTGGCAATACAATATTTATTGGACAATTAAGAGCTGTAGACAAATTATTCTACCTATTCTTTTATATATTATATATTGGTCCTTGGGCACATCAGTTATGATTAAGAATGGAAGAAATTTATTTTTTCCAGTAGACACCCTGGAAATCTAATGATAATGGCACCAAAAATTAACAAGCAATTGTTCCCATATACTGTGTGATGAGAAAAAGAAACATTTAGCCTGAATAATTACGAAATAGTTTAGTTTGCGAATTAAGATTTGATCTACTATATAGTTTGTAAATTAAATGTTAATCAATTTGTTCTTCAAATATAACAAAATACTTGCAAAACCTGTAAAAAAATATGTGCTAATTTGAAAACAAAAATCAATTAAATGACAAGTTTTGAAAGATATCTAATTTGTAAACCTTGATGTCAGATTTCATGTAGCATTATTTAAAAAAAAAAAGGTGTTCTTGAATTTTTATTTTAGGTGAAAAGAAAATCATTTCAATGTATTTGTATAGAAATAGGATATAGTAAAAGTTCTAACAGATAAATTTACCTTAAATATGTTGAATGTTCTTGTAATTATACTTCTTTTGTGTCAATTTATATTTCAATTTTACTTGTAATTCTACTCTCAAATTATATTAAAAATAATAAATAATAATATTTTCATATTAATTTGATGAGTTCAAAAGTGAAATTATTTAACCTTGAAACTTATTTTATTATTAATTTTTAAACTTCAATGAAACTTAATTAAAATTTTCAACTTTCCAAATTTGGTACTAATAATCAAATTAATGACTTAATTATAATCAAATTTGCAAAGTTAAATATTTCATTAATAGTAAAATATAGTAAGTTTAAAAATTAATTTGATCTTTTGATTTTTTAACTTTTTAATTAATAAAATTGTATATAAAGTATAATTGCAATTAAAATTTTAAATTAAGTTATAATTGATAAAACAAAATTAAGTATAATTATAATAGCTCACAAATTTCAAAATAAATTTATCTATTAAGCCTGTAATAAAATATAATTTGTTTTCCGATGTATACTTATTTTAGTTAGAAATTTTCTTTTTTAACATGATAATTTGATATTTCCAACTTTTCAAACTTTCTATACTTATAATAAATTAATGTAGTAGTTACAAACTTTTAATAGTTACAAGCTTTTAATAGTTATCAACTTTTCGGAGAGATTGGTGTGTGTTTTTTCAATCTTCAATCATTTGCTGTTGCATTTATGCTAAATTCATGCTTGAATTTGGTCCTAAATCTATTACCTTTTCTTTATTGTAACATTGAGAATTAGTATCTGTAGATTTTCTGCTCAAAGAACCACACAAGATTAATAGAATAAATAACCATAATTTTCATATTCTCTTATGATCTATCAACATGGCAAGATGTTTTAGCTTCACAGCTTCACGAGATTGGTTCTACCGTTACTCATTTGGCAATGCTGGTCTCCGGTCAACATCCTCCGATATCGAAAATGGAACCACCATGCATTGTTGGGTACCAAGAACCTATAAACCATCCAAACCCAACCTTGTTCTTGTACATGGTTTCGGTGCCAATGCAATGTGGCAATATGGGGATCAACTCCACCATTTCACAGCTCGTTTCAACGTGTACGTGCCAGACCTCCTCTTTTTCGGCGACTCCTATTCATTAAGCCCTGAAAGGCACGAGTCTTTCCAAGCTCAATGCTTAATGAAGCTAATGGAGAATCTTGGAGTACGTAGAATGAGCCTTGTTGGGGTAAGCTATGGAGGGTTTGTTGGGTATAGTTTGGCAGCACAATTTCCTGAAGTAGTCGAGAGGGTTGTGTTGTGTTGTGCTGGTGTTTGTTTAGAGGAAAAAGATCTGGAAAATGGGTTGTTTAAGGTTTCAAATTTAGATGAAGCAGCCGATATTTTGTTGCCTCAAACACCAGAAAAATTAAGGGAGTTGATGCGGTTTTCATTTGTTAAGCCAATTAGGGGGGTTCCCTCTTGCTTTCTTGCAGATTATATTGATGTAAGCAAACAATTTCATTTCTCATTTGTTTTTGTTTAGCACTAAAATGGAATCACAGTCAACTTTTACTTACAACATTAAATTTATTTTTCTGATCCGATAAAAAGCAGACAATCTATGTCGAAATTAGAAAATTCATAAATGAAAAAAATTCCTCATTTATAATCTTGTTATAAGAGGAAATTTTCATTTTTATGATTTACAGTATGCAATTTTCATTTATATAGAGGCTTGCTTAATTGATAGACTTCATGGTTGAATGAAATGAGAGATTATATGACTAATTGGACAACTCTAGGTAAGGATGATCATGGATTTAACATCCAAATTCTCCCAAAAACCAAAACCATAGTAATGAAAAAGGAAAATACTTAAAAATTCGAACACCCATTAGTCTAAACTTTTGAAATTAAGTTTAATTAGTAAAAATTAAAATTTATTGAATTAATTATCTTTTATTTTGACTTGTTTTCTTTATTATTATTTATTAAAAAATAGGGTCTAGACTAACTATTATGTGAAATTGTATATGTATAATTATATGCAAATTAAATAATATGTAAAAAAGATTATTTAGTGGTTCTTTAATTTTTTTCGTATTATTACAATCGTCTTTAAAATTGTGAGATTTCAAATTTAAGATTCAATTATAATCAAATATATTTTTTTAAAAAAAAGCTCTAAAAGAACTAAATCAATAAGAGATTAATTATATTTTTTATTCAACGATATTTTTCTATATGAAATATACACATTAATTTTGTTTCTTTTATTAGAAAAATCAAATACAATTTATAATCTTTTTATATGGACAGGTTATGTGTACAGAATATGCTGAGGAGAAGAGAGAACTAATTCAGGCTATCCTTACAGGTCGAAAGCTTTCTGATCTACCAAAGATCACTCAGGTTTAGTTTTTATCAATCTTGATTTCTTATTTACATTTATAATTATCTTTTAATTAAACAATTTTTAGCCTCTAATTAATCACAGGATCTCTCATTGATTAATCTGGATTAATTTTTTTGCTAGTAAAATTTTGAAGTTAATTGCAAAATTTGTCATTTTTTTTTAGCAATTTTATCATGTTTTAAGTTCACTAATAATTATTTCCACATTGAAAGCAGCCAACATTAATAATATGGGGAGAGCAAGATCAAATTTTCCCTGTGGAACTAGGGCACAGATTACACAGGTTGATGCATAACTCTTGCTTAATTTCCAATATATATTCATTTTAATTGTTCTTGTCAATAATTAATTGGATTTGAATTAGATAATGATTTGAATTAGATGATGATAATTTCTTAAATCATTTTAATGCTATTGGTCAATGGTTAAATATTTATAATTGATAATAGTGATTGAAAAGATAAATGATAATTATAAAAAAATTTAATTTTTAATATTTCAATTATAATTTTAAATATTAATTACTAAATTTTGACCTTAAATCAATGTGTGAGTGTTTATATCTCAAATCTAGATTAACTCTATAGATAATTTTATTGAATCAAAGATACGTCAAAGTTAATATGACCTAAAGTTTAATTTTTTTTGGGTCTTTTTTTTTTAGACTTCTTCTATTTATGCATAATTATAATATATAGTTTTGGCTAACCATTTAGAATTTGCATATTGCTTGTGATAGGCATGTGGGAGAAAGGGCAGAGTTAGTGATTATCAAGAATGCTGGGCATGCTGTAAACCTAGAAAAGGCCAAGGAATTTGCTAAGCACTTGAAGTTATTCCTTATTGATTCTGTTCCATCTCCTTCCACTAGATCTTTCAAGCATCTCTTTGATGAAAAAAATTTTGATTAATTTCAGACATCCTATTTTCTTGTAATATAATTACATTTTTATAGAAAGATATTGATGAAATTTGAAATAAAATATGCACATGTTTATAATAAATTATCTCATCATAATATATCATGTTTTAATTTCATTTCATATCATAAAAAAATTATTTTATAATAGTATTTTGAATAATTAATTCATTTAAATTATTAATTTGATCTAATTTGAATTTTTTTTCATTTATTTGATTTAGTATAATGTTATTTTATTATATGTTTAATATATTTTTTATTTACATTAATTTAATTAGTTAATAATTAAGTGAATTGAGTTGAAACTCAATTCAATTATATAAGCAAATATTTATTATATAGTATTCACTTAATATAAAATAATAAAAAAAATAGTTAAATATTGATTTTTAGGAAAAGGGAATATTAGAAAAAAAAAATATAAAAAGGAAGGAAATACTAGAAAAAAAAATATAAAAAGGCAATGCTAAAAAAACTATTGGGGTGAGAGAGGCTCGAACTCTCGACCTCAGGATAACTCTATAAGCAATGAGACCTACGCGCTAGCCAACTGCGCCACCCAACTGCGCCACCACCCCAGTTGCTGTTTGTTAATAATTTTATAAGTATTATAAGTGTAAGAACCAATCATTTCCACCTTAAAAATGGAGAGAATTCAGAATTATGATAAATTTTTTAAACAAATGATTTTACTTCTAATTGAAGTAAAATTAATGACTTTTTAAATAAATGTTAGAGGGTGTTTGGCAATCCAAATTCATTTTGGTATTTAAAATTTATGAATAAAATTCAACTAATTTAAATTTTAGATTGTCAAACATCATCGTTTTGATTTCAAAATCTGTTATAAAATGAGTTTTGTAAAAAATAATATTTTTTCTTTTATTTAAAAATAAGAATTATTCATGAATCTATTATTTAAGTTATATATATCCTTATTATTATATTATATAATTTATATTTAGATGTGCTATAAAAATTAATAATTTTTTAAAAAATAATTAACAAGAGATTCTTATAAGGTCAATTTAACAATGTACTTAGTGCGGTCAATTAGTAATGTAAATTGAGTAGCCTTTATTTTAATGCATTATTATTCAATTATATCTTTTATTTATTTAAAAAAATCATTTTGAATAAAAATTTATTTGAAAAAGCAAAATATAAGTGAGGTTCCAACTCTCAACCTTAAGATCATTTTTTATACTTTGAGACCTAAACATTAACCAAATATCACTATAGTGACAACAATAATTACTACTAATAATGATGATGAATTAGAAAAAATTAAAGTATTTCTAACTGAAGAAATTTAGCATAATTGGATTTATCTTCCAAGAGTAACAATAACTAATAATTATGAATTGTAACAACTAATAATATTTCTAAATATTGAAGAAAATTAGTATAATTGGATTTATCTTACAAGAGCTTATTAGAAACTTATATGAAGTATTCCTAATTTCTAACCCAATTAACTTACCCTTCTATAGAAAATTAGGTGATTAGCAATTAAAAGTTCAAAATTCAAATTCCTATTTCCCTTTTACATATATAGGAAATTATTTAGTATATTAATTATAATATTTATTTTATCGATATTTATAGAATACCAGGTGTATGTAAGGGGGTGTTTGATCTCTTAATAAAACAACTTCTTAATAGGTAAGAGGTGATGATTATTTGATAAAAATATTATAACGTCTTAACAGATCTTAATGGATCAGACTTACGCTATAGTATAAATGATTAAAATGTATTCAGCTCTAAATTATTTAGATCTCTAAACTATTCAGATCTTTTAATTATTAATAGGCATTCAATTCTTAATTTTCAAACACCACATAACTTTTTACTTCAATAAGAATCTAAACTTATTTTAATAAAATTTTAAAAATATATTTTTAGGATTATTTTTTTTTTTTATCTCTAATAAAAAAAATGAGAATGACAAACCAATGAAAAGTTTTTAAAGTCAAATTTATAGGTTTATATATTTTTTCTTATGTAATTTTAATAAATGAATAATAAGTATAATTTTCTCTTCAATTAATTAAGCATAAAAAAATCAAAATAAATATATTACATGATTAAAAAAAATGGATGCATCATATTTTTTGAATGAAAGAAACAAATAAAAAAAAATGAATGAATATTACACCACAAAAAAGAATTTCTTGATAAGTTAAAAAGTTCTCTGAAGAACTAATTAAGAATGTCTCAGATTAATTCAATTGATCAATATAAAGATGTTTATGCAACTTATATAGGTGGCTTACAAAAGAAATCCTAATAAAATAATGATCTTAATGGACTTAATTAATTAATGATAATTCAACCCACATATAAATTAAAATAATTAAATAATTGAGTTTAATGATTAATGGTAGTTAAACCTATATAAATCATTAACATAACTAAATAAATAGACCTAATTAACAAGTATTATTAGTTAAGCCCATACATATAATTTTATTTAAATAATTAAATAGGATCATATCAGTAATTACCAAGTACTGAACTCTTAAAAACTTGAATAATAAAATTGACAAAAAAATTCAATCATTTTATTCAAATTAATTCATAATTTGAAGTTATTTTATACATTAATGTAACACCAGATAATTGAAGTTCTTTAGGAAATAAAAAAAGGTATGATTTTTGTGTTGATAAAACTGCTAAATAAGTTAATTTGTAGAGTATGGCTGTGCTTGGAAAATTGGAAAAAACAACAATAGATAGAATAAGATTGTCTTTTATTTGGTCCAATTCGAACAGGATAGTTTTTTGTTGTTGTTGTTGTTGGTATTGTCTTATATTTATTAAGTCATGAATATGATTGGACAAGACAAATAAAATAACAATATTACCTCTTAATATGTATATTGTTTGTGGTGTTAGTATTAATTGAACAAAACAAAAGAAGAAAACAATGACAAAAAAACACTTCACATATTAATTAATTTAAGAGATAAGAAATTTATTTTTTAAATTTAAATTTTATAAAAAAAAATAAATATTAAAAAAATTTTATCTCCTTATAATTCTCCACCAAATCGAATTCGAATTAATCGAATATCAAATAATATCATAAAAAAAAACACTTCATTACATTAATAATATTACCTTATTATGATTATTTTTATTCTCAATCACCCAAAAAAAAAAATATTTTTATTTCAATTAAACATAAATTATAAAAAAAAATTACATGACACAATTGATAATTTGCAATATTTTTTAAAATAGATATAATGAAAGATAATTAATAAAAATGAATATAAATTTTTAAAATAGTCACCAACACATTAAATGGTACTTACATAGTTCTATTTAAAATCAACTTAAAGCAAATTTATTATAGACAATTAGTTAAACACAATTTAGATGCATATAACACAATTTATTTCTGAGAAATAACAAACTTTTTAAACTAATTATTATATTTTCTTTTTATTTGTTTAATATAATTACATATTATATGTTTATTGAAAATATTTCATTTCTTTTAACATATAATATGTAAATATCACACTTAATATAACATATAAAAACTTTCTAAAACACAATTTAGAAACCATGAAATATGTCTCTTAATGATTAATTAACCACCACCTTGTTTCCAAGCAGAACCTCTAAAAATTTATCTAAATTATGGTAAGAAGAACCACCAGGGCTAGTAGCTTCTTCTGCCTTTCTTTTCCACTCCATTGCTTTCTTCTTCATTTCTCTACCTTTCTCTCCTTCAAACAACTTTCTAACAACTTTCTCAACCTCTTCTCTTTTCACATTCTTATCAAGTTCAATCCCAATTCCCCATTCACTACAAGCATACTTACAAACAGTAGTTTGGTCAGCAAAATTTGGCCAACAAATCATTGGCACCCCACCACAAATGCTTTCAAGAGTTGAATTCCACCCCATATGACTTAAAAACCCTGCAATTGAAGGGTGTTTCAAGATTTTCTCTTGTGAAGGACACCAACCCATTAATAATCCTCTGTTTTCGGTATCAGCCACAAATTCTGCTGGCAAAATCCCCAAATCTTCACCTTGAACATGATCACACCTTAGTATCCATAAAAATTGCTTCTTGCTATTGGCTAATCCCCATGCAAATTCTATCAATTGCTGAGAATTCATTACGGTAGTACTACCAAAATTCACAAATAAAACAGAATTGGGTTCTTTAGAATCAAGCCATTCTATGCACTCTGTTTCTTGTTCTTCTTCTTCTTTCTTCCATAGACTTGGATCCATTGTCTTGAGTTCACTGTTGTCTTTAATAATATTATCAACAAATAATTGAAGAGGACCAATTGAATATAAACGAGGATATATTTTACAAAGAGAATTTAAGACTTCTGGCTCCAAAGAATCAAATGTGTTCATGATTATTGCTGAAGCCCTTGATCCTCTGTCTACTTCTCTTATGATCCAATTAAAGTACAAGTCATTTGGGTCTGTAGTTCTAAAGAAAGTTGGAAGATCTTTCAGACGTATGTTTTTCATGCCTGGAATCCAATCTATTGTAGTTTCAAGGTACCCATTTTTTAGGTAGCTTGCATCTGTAAATAAAAATATCCAAGTTAATTAATTGCAATTATTATAATAATATAATAAAACAAAGTATTGCTTTCTCAGGGAAAATAAATTAAACACTTTTTTTTTTAACATGAGCAATCAAGAGTATCGAAAAATTTTAGGTGAATCTAATTCACCATATTATATTATAAACTAATCAATTTATACATATATAAACATTATATTATAGACTAAACTTGATCAGGTTCGAGTCCAATCTATATGTGTACCTCTTCGTCCATTTGAAAATCACTTTCTCTGTGTTTGCTTCAAGAATTGAATCCAAATGAATAGAGTACGTAGTAAAACTATTTTACCAATTGAATCAATCAATTAGAATTTAAAAATTATTATTTTAAATAGATCCTTAAATAATAAATATATTTTTTTAATAAGGAAAATGTTTGGTTGAATATTTGCTTATACTTGATGTATATATACACTAATTTTATGAAATAAAAATAAATGAGGTAAAAAAGGGGATTGATATGTTTTAACTTTGAAAAAAAAATAAGGATCATATTAATTAAAATATCTATCATTCATTAATTGAGTATATAAGATAAATTCCTACAATTAGACAATAATTTTCAGAAGATAAGATATATATATTCTTAATTAAAGTGGAATGAAATTTGCATTTGTATCAACAAACTATGTACTCCATATCCTTTAGAAATTAGCTTATAAGTTAAAACCAATATTTTTGTAATCGTACTGGTTAAAGAGCTAATAAAGACAAAAGATCAAAGAGTCAGAGATTTGATCAGAGTCGAATCAATTAAATTAAGAAAAATCAGCATACATATATTTGTATATATAATTTGATATTTATTATATATATGATGAAAATAAATATAATGCAATTATGGTTAAATCAATAATTTATATAAGACTATATTTTTTATGGTATCAATTCAATCACATTAAGTCAAAAGTTATATATATAGTAAGTTATAGATATTCACTTAAACATTTACTCATGCAATAAGTCAATATGCAATAGGATCATAATTTTAGCGGCGAATAAAATTGAAACAAATTTACTTAAATTTTCTTAATTTCTTTTAACTCAAAAGAGTGAAATTTTCTTAATTTTTTTTAACTCAAAAGAGTTTGCTTTTAATAAAAAATAAATATAAAAATTAAAAAAATTAAAAAAAAAAATGATCCGCTCGAACCAGAAAATCAGTCTGGTTTGACTAATTTATCGGTTTTTGAAGGACAAATAAATAAAAGTAAATCGAATCAATCTTTAATTTGGTTCTCAATTTTCTGATTCGATCAGTCAATCCGATCCAATTTTGACAACTATAGTTAAAACTAATTTGCAAAGTCAATTTTCCTCTCTCTCTCTCTCTCTCTCTCTCTCTCTCTCTCTCTCTCTCTCTCTCTATATATATATATATATATATATACACACCTTTAAGAGGTGCTAAGCCTCTCTGAACAAGATGAGGATAATGCGTATAGCCCAAAACACCACAAGCACTAGATGTCCAAAAGAGCACATGAGGAATTCCAAGTTGATTGGCTGCGTCAATTGTAAAGGTCATGCCACCATCAGAGACTATACATGAAACTGGTGGGATTTCGGAAGAATTTTCAGTATCACCATTATTCAATTTGTAAATAAGGTCAAGAAATGGGTCTAAACAATTATTTGAGAGGGCATAACAGACTGTAAGGACATCAAGATTAGCCTCATCGTCCAAGGGGTCGAGGCCATTGTTTATAGCCTCGAAGTGAAAGTGTGGGTGATCGTTGAGGCTTTTTGGGTTGAATTTGAGTATTCTTTTATGGATATACTGGGTGTTTACAAAAGTTATGTGAAAACCTTTGAAACTGAGAAGTTTAGCTACTTGGAGCATTGGGTTAATGTGACCTTGAGCTGGAAATGGAACACATATAGCATGTGGTTTATTAGCCATAGGTTTATAGAAATCTATATATCTCTTCGTGTGTGCATAAGGGAGTGTCAATTCATGGCCTTTTATAGAAAAGGGAAAGTATTATTTATATTTGTAACCAAACTTTTATATTTCAGCAAATGAGTTTACCCCCTCTTTTATATGAAGATATTATATACAAGTCAGGTATCAATTATAAATATTTGCAAATATCAATATATAATGATAAATAAATTTTAACAAATCATATTGGCAGAAATAAATTCAAATAATATCCGCT
Source organism: Aleurites moluccanus (assembly GCA_948193065.1). NCBI lineage: Eukaryota > Viridiplantae > Streptophyta > Magnoliopsida > Malpighiales > Euphorbiaceae > Aleurites > Aleurites moluccanus. Next base: position 29,660 of record CANXYC010064991.1, read on the forward strand.
TTATACGCTGTTCGAATTTAAAACATCTTAATTTCAAGAACTCAAACTTAGTCATTTCAACTAAATATCATTCACGAGATAAAAAAAATTATTTCAAGTGTACCATAGATAGAAATATTATTAAATATATAAAAGAATGAAATGGAATGTATAGTTAATCTCACGTTAATTAATGATAAAAAATATGAATGACTTATGATAAAAATAATAATTCAACCGAAATAATTTAGATCATTTTATATTATAGAATCCAACTTATTATAAATCCATCATTTTAATTATGATATTAACTTTATCTAACATGCCTCTTAGGTCCTATTAACACTTTATAAATTCTTTAGATATTTTATATCAATAAAGTTGACACTTGACAAGTTGTTTAGTTATTTCATATTTATTTTAAAGTGGTATGACATTCCAATATATATATATATATATATAAGTTTAACTAAGCTTAGCTACTTAACCATGTAAAATAATTGATTAGTAGATCTGGCCCTATGTTGATATAAGACAGATAAATAAGCAAGTTAAATTTCTTGTAAAATTAACATGGGATAAATAATAAAGAAGTAACTAATTAGAAAATAATATATACATCCCAAAATTTTTGGGAGGAAGAGATATATAATTAACCCCTTTGTGTATACAATATAGCCTTGCAAATCATGCATTAATCCCCTTCTTATATTATAATCATGATTTTCTTTTTATTTTATTTTTTTATTAAGTATTTTAATTTATCATATATCTCCTAATATAGAAAATCAATAGTTAAATTTATAATATTATTTGTTGTCTTTTTATGTGATGGTATCTTCCAGCATGCTAAACACCATTGTTCAAATTTGATTCTCTTTGCATAGATATGCAGAAGCATCTATATATTGTTATTATCTGATTAATGATTTGTTAGGGTAACTAACACAAAGACCAAATATTAAATACTTGTTTCTAGTTTAAAAATACTTCTAAAATACATATGGTATGTAGAGTCAACTATCCATAAGATAAGAACCCTTACATATATATGTATACAAGGTTTTCTTAATCTTTCTTGCATACAAAGGTGCATTTCTTTTAGCTTTGATAATGAAGTATAGCTACCAATGGCTGTAAATTAAAGAAAATATATATATCAAAGAATCTATAATCTATTTTCAAAGTAAATAAAAGATTTTTCAGAATTCGTCGTATATCGTATATTAAATGATTTAAATGATAAATGAATATTACTTTAAAATTAAATGTCAAAATATATATAATTTGATATATATTAAAGGATTTAAAGTGTAATAAATTAAATGAAGACAATATAATTTATTAGTTTTATCTTATTTTCAATTATTGTCACTTTAAAAACTTATAACCTAAATAATAAAAAATATTTTTAGTAGTCATTAATTATGACAATTAAATATATTAAAAATATAATTATAATTTTGAATATTTGTGGTTGATTTATCTAATTCTTTACTCAACAAATTTAGTAAATACATTTTATTATTATCTTTTAATTTTCATACAATGTTAAATTCATTATTGAAAATCTTTGAACAGGTAATTAAATTTGACCCATAACAAAAATTAACTCTCCTCCATATTAATGTGAATTTTTAAATTATAAAATAAACACACATTAATAAGAATTGGTTTAATAATTCATTTAAAAAAATAAATGAAAGGAAAGGAATTGATATAAAAATAAAATTAAATAATTTATTATTTATTTTGGAATATTAATTTGATGGAAAATGAATTATCATTCAAAATTGAATTATTTCAATTCTACAATTTATGTAAAATAGTTTATTTCCCACTTTAATGAGTTATATTTTTTATATTTAATTTTCAAAATTATAAAATCTTACCATTTAAATTGCATGTATTAGTAATTGACTCTTACCCTTAGTTCATGCAAAAATAAAAGTGTGTTTAATTCGTATAAAAACAAAATAATTGTCAATTATATGGATTAATAATAATAAAAATTTGACATCAGTAAAATGAATTTATAAATTTAATAAAACAATTAATTAGAGATAAATTTTTAATAATTTATTTTTTATTCTTCATTTAACTATGAAAAATATCCTATTTTCAATATGTTTGGATTAATAACTTTCTTTTGCACAATTATATTGTTCATTTTGTAACTTATTCATCATTAAAGAATTAAAATTTTAAACTATAATTAATGTATAGAACTTAATAATTGTAGTATCTTTTTATTTTATTTAATTCTTATTTATTTTAAAACCACATGATTTGTTAAGGGGTGGCATCGGTTCGGTTTGATAGGTTTGAAGAGTTATTATCAAACCAAATCAATATTTTTTGTTTGAAAAATTTTTAAACCAAACCATCATTATAGTCAAATCGTCTGTTTGGTTCGGTTTTAATATCTTTTGTTTGTTGGTTTCAAACTAAAAAATATTTTTATAAATCGTCATTATTTTATTATAAATTTAGAAAAAAAGTACTAATAAAATATCAGTAATAAAAAAAATTTAAAAAATAGTTTAATATTATATAACCCAAAACTTATCTATTTTATTACTTAATACACCCAAAATTTATATTTTTTCATCAAGAATTAGATTTTTGTATTTATGTTTAATTAATTTTCATGAATGATTTTTTTTAATTTTAAATTAATATTAGATTAAAAAATATGTAGTTGAATATAAAATAAAATCAAATATATATATATATATATATATACTTCAGTTTGATTCAATTTAAAATCAAAGAAAAAATATTCAAATTGCAAATCAAATTAAACTTTCGGTTTATTTTATTTTTCAAACCAAACCAAATCAAATAATTTATAAAACCATCGATTTTTATTTAATTTAATTTGATCGATTTGACTTGCACTCCCATATGATTTGTCTATATATTTCTATTAAAAAAACATAAACAAAATGTTATATATGCATCAAATGATTATCTGACAAAAAAATTTGATTATGTACAGATAGATTTTACAAATACACAAATAGAATAAAAAGAAAAACTTAATTTTTAGTATTTGAACCATAAATTTTATTGAAAAATGAGATTTATGGAGGAGTATTTATGTACCTTTATTTTTCATTTTTTATATATTCTCATATATATTAATTAGTAACATGACTTTTTTAATTTCCCCTTTAATAATTAATATTTAGTGTTAATTAAATTTCTCAATCTATTTAAATATCAAATGTAATTTATGTAGACACTTATCACATTAAAGGATAAGAAATACTTACAAATAATAATTAGAAAAGAGTAACATGAAAAAGAAGATTATTTTGGTACCTTAATAGCTCAATCTTTGGTTTCAAAATAATAGTAATATAAAGGCAATATCTCTTATTAATTAGAAATTATTTATTTCTAAATTTTTTAAAAAATAATTAATTAATGTATTTTACTTCTGTTAATATAGGTCAAAATATTATAATGAAAAATTGAAAAAACTTTTATATATCAAGTCAATAATTAAAATAATAATTATTTTTTATATAATCATAATATATATTTTTAAAACTTTTTTTATATTAAGTCAATAATTAAAATAATAATTATTTTTTATATAATCATATTTTTAAAATTTCTCCATTATAGTTTATTAACTATATATAAAGGAAGTTATATTAAATTCTTTTTTTGCTATAGGTGAACAAATGTATATATAATTATACTTAAATTGTATTTAATTACTACTGGACGGCAATTTCATGACCTAAGGACCAAGTTAATTAATTCATAAACTTCTTATAGTTGACTTCTATTTTTTATTATTTATAGAAGTTGATGAATAATTTGAATTTATAATATAAACTACTAATTATTTATATTCTTAATTATTTAAATTGGTGAAAATTAATTCATACCATAATAATATTAAATAATATCATAATTCGAAATCATAGAAGAAACCATAAAATTAATTCTGAACAAATTAAGAATTAATCTTATATAAAAATATGAGTTTAGGTGAACGCAGTAAAAAAAAAAATTATAAGTTAATGAGAATTTTTTTTTTTTTACTTAGGTGGTCAAAGGTTATTTGAATTTGTATATCGCTCTGTTAGCCTCTAAATTAAAAAAAAAAAAATTTGAGAATATACTAAACAAATTAGATTGATTAACACTATACTAAACAAATTAGATTGATTAACTCTGTAATTGACTTGTTAATAACTATACTTTCCTAAAAGGAATATTATGAAAACTTAATTTATTGTTGAAAGAGTTAATTAGAAATAAGATTGTAGTTTGCATGCACATCATAAAAACAAATGAATCAAAGGTTGGTTGATCTCATATTCATGTGGTTGGAGTGAGTTCCAGTCATTGAAGAACAACACGTTGTGGTGCAGTAGACCACCTGGCCCGACCAAACACATTTGTATACTCAGTTTTATCGAGTTCAACCAAGTTCCTCTTGTATGTTCGATGAGCATAGCTTTTATTGGTTGCAAGAAACCTGAAATTATGATTTAAATTCTGAACTCAGAATAGTAAAAATGATCATCATGATATTCAAATTTAAGGTCCCAATTTCAATCTTACTCTAACTGAAGCCATTAGCATACATGACCAATTACATTCCCTCCAGCTTCACATCCTTGGACAATAATCGTATCCACACCAAAACTGATGGCTTTTTTTTTATTTTTTTGCATCTTCGTAACTCCCAACCTCATCTTCGTAACTCCCAACCTCAAGTATAAATACATGCAATTAGCTAGTTAGCCATTGGAAGAAAATCAGAAGCAAGCACTCACAACTTTCATATTATTTTTAAAAGACCATGCATTGAGGAATTTTTATTGAAGAAGTAGAATTTTAACACCTGAAAGCAGAGGAAAAAAATAATACAGGCCATAAATTTTCTTAGGATAACATATCACCAAAAAAGGGACCTGACAAGATCACCTAGCAATCAATACAAACAATAAGGATCTGTGACTTTGACGATCTTCAATGAAAAACAAATGACCAGCTTTGAAGATTGAAAGCCATAAGAATACATCAGCATGAACCAGCAAAGGTAAGGCAACTAACAGCAATGATAAAAATTCGCAATTGCATCAAAGAACCAGTCATAAATCTTTAACCCCAGAATATAAACAGCAAATGTGTTTTCATAGACTAGAAAAGAGGAATTGAACCATATAAGCAAGTATTATAAAAACAAACTATTTGGTTAATTGTAGAGGACCCTTGGACCCTTGTGTCCATGATCCGCACCTGATAATACACACCAACAAATGTAGAGTTTTTTCATATTTACATTTTTCTGTTTTTATATTTTTATTTTCCTTATTTACTTTTGATAGGAAACTTGTTTTTATACGTCATTTGAGATATTATTTTAGTTTTATTTTATTTTCTTATTTATATTAATTTTAATTTATTTTCTTATTTATATAAATTTGATAATTTTTTTTAAATAAATTATTATATTAGGATCCTATAATATTTTATATATATTTTATAGGATTTGGGCAGCTTTTGATTTGATATAAAATATTTTTCTCATTCCAAATTTCGTATTCTTTTAAATTAATTATCTTTATTATCTATTGGTCTAGTATTTAATTTAGAATCAATAATTTCTTAAAAAAATTTCACTATGTCAATTAATATCAAAACTTTTGAATCGTTTCTTGAAAACCATGCAATCAATGAGAGAATGCCAAACAGTACATGTAGAGGAGATTTATACTCACAATACAACAACTCAAATTAAGCATTGAATTGAACAAATAGAGTAATGTATAATGCAGAAGCCGGATCAATTAAACCAATGGATTAATGAGCTTTTGAAAAATTAAATATTTAAGTTTTATACTTCATAAATAATGTCAAATTTCAATTGGGAATTACCTGCAGTATTTAATCATTATTCAGATGAAAAAATATCATTATCTACTCAATAATTTCATTATCTATTGAAAATCATAGTGATATAAGGGAATCGTTGCAAACCACAAGACAAGTTCATAAAAAAAATAATATTATTATAAAGATCCATTCGCAAATAATCTTTTTATCGTGTCTGATTCTCGATTCACTAAATAAATTTTAATTGCAAATTATATTAAAAGTCATCAAACATATTGGATGGAAACTATAAGAAAATTTAAAAATTTTCATATTTTTAATAAGTATTTTCAAGTAAGAAGAAAAATATATCGAGTTAAGTTCAATGTCGTCGAATTTTCTTTATCCAGAAGAATGATATAAAACAACAAGTGTTGGAGTTTTTTCATATTTATATTTTTTTATTTTTGTTTTTATTTTCCTTATTAACTTTTAGTAGGAAGTTTATTTTTAGGCATCATATAAGACATTATCTTAATTTTAATTTGTTCCCTTATTTATATTACTTTTGATTTGTTTCTTTATTTATGTAAATCCAGTGATTTTTTTTTTTTCAGAATAAAATCTTAAAGTTTTTAGAGTTTTTAGTGGTAATGTTCTATATATATATTTTGTAAATTTTTGGGTTTGGGCAATTTTTAATTTAATATAAACTATCTTTCACATTGAAAGTATTCCAAATTTCTGTTTTTTTTTTTAATCCATTATCTTTATTACCTATTAATATGGCATTCAAGTTAGAATTAACAGACTCTTATAAGGGTTTTGTTATGTCAGCACCCAATACCAGTTTCTTGCAATCCTATGAATGTAGCTAATGCTATGATTGGATTATAATTTATATCTAAGAATAAGCCATTTCTTTGTATTATGCATTGGAAATAGTCTCACCTGTGACAACTTGTGATATTAATAGTTTGATTAATACTGATTTCATTGTGCAGATAGAGCAACAACATTTATGCAGGAACGCCTCGAACTGTAGATTGATAGTGCTAATAATTACTTGGGGAACAACCTTGACCCCAGCCTGATGGGCCTTGAGTACTAGCTCCTCTGAACAGTCACCCCAATAAACTTGCAAAAGCGCATCCTTCTCATCCAATATGACCTATACATTTTCCTCGTGAGGAAAGGCCAGAACAACACCAATTCCAAAAGATTTGTCAGTTAAGGTTCGTGTTTTTCTTATCTGTCGTCGTACATAATCAGTTGATTCCTGTTATACAAGTTTTGAGAAAATCACATTACGTGCACTTTTCTTTTCATATCAAGTGATAGATTATTAGATTTTATGCACAAAATTTAATTATAAGGGAAATGCATGATACATGTTGTTCAGACCTTAGAAAAGTTCACCATTTTAATAATCTTTTTCACACCATCTATGAAACAAATTACAGCTGAAATTGGAAGAAGACTGATTTGAATATTTTATTGGGATTTTTTCAAAAATATAAAAAAAAAATAAAAAATATTTCATTTTTACTATTAAAAAAATTTTTTTTCAAAAATACTATATATCTAAAAATATTTTTTCAAAAATACTGTGTATCTAAAAATATTTTTTCAAAAAATACGATATATACTAAACATATATCAAAAATATATTAAATATATACCAAACATATATCAAAAAACAGTAAATAAAAAATAAAAAACAGTATATTTAAGTAATACTCTCTATTTTATTTTATATACATATGGATTTTTATTGTCGTGGCTATCCATTTGGGAGTTTAAAAGAGGTTTCTGTCCCAACTTGCCAAGTCCAACCCACTGGAAGGTTAATGTTTCTCCTTTGTTTGGATTTTGGCCCATATTTTGATATCTAATTGTTCTCTAAACAATTTTAGGGCTTTGAGGTTCTTAGCCATTCTATCTCCTTTTTAATTTAATAAGATAGCAAGTATGAGATCCAAAAATAGCCTTGAAAACATTAACGTTAAAATGATAAAAAGTTTATTTTTTTTAAATAAGATTTTGAATTCGAGCCAAACTCAAATTTAAATTAGTTGAAATTAGTGGCTATCAGATACATGACAATTTTACGGAAAAAATAGCCTTGAGAATTATTAAAATAAAATAAATTTTAATTAAAAAATGTCAAAATATATTTTGCTTTGGTAATAACCAAAATAATAAACCAACATTAGGATCTCTTGATTATACATATAAACATCACAAATTGATGTGTGATTCCGTACAAAATTCCCAGCTTATTAAATTTGTATTACACTAAAAATGCGTAAGAATTAAGAAACAAAATGCATTGAGACACTATCCAACAATAGCTAAAGATTATATAAAACACTATACTATATAGTATTTGACAAAAAAAACAATTATTTAAATAGGAAACTTATTGTTAGAAAAATACAAAGCATATTTTTAAAACACTATATTCTTGCAAGTAGGGATGGCAATGGAGTGGGGAAATCTCTGTTTCCCGCGGAGATTTATCCTGAACGAGGTGAAAATTTTTTGATTTGTCTTCCCATGGGGGCGGAGATGGAAAATATTTTTTTTTCATTAGTGGGGACGTGGCAGGGAAGGAGAGCGTATTCCTCACCCCATGGGGATACCCATCCCCGTCTCCGTGGGGACCTATTATTATATTTGATTAATTATTATATTTATTTAATTATTTCTTATATAAAATTATATTAATTAATAATATATATAAGAAATAATTTGTTTAAGAAATAATTCTTATGAGATTATTGAAATTTATTGAAAATACTTATTATATTAAATTTGTTATATTAAATTTGTTCAAATACTCATATTTTAATATATACTGAATTTTTAATATTTTATTAAAAAATATTACTGAATATTTTTGATGTATTAAAATATTTATATTTTAATTATGTTTGGTTGATATTTTTGTGTGTTTGAATTTATTAATATTTTCTAAATAAATTTTTTCATATTTTTAGCTATTATTTATGAATTTTATAAATATAAATAAATTTAGTAATACAAAATTTAAGCGGGAAATGAAAATCCTCACGGAAATGAGGATGGAGACTAAATTATCTTCATATGTGAAACAGGGACAGGGATGGAAATTCCCCATCGCCACCCCCGCCCCATTGCCATCCCTACTTGCAGGCTCAGATTTATAGAGGTTTCATTGAGTTGTGTGAATGATGTTGGCAAGTAAAACAGCAAAAAGATTGCTTCATAAACCGTCAAACTGCATGATTCTTTCGTTTAATGTGAGATTGAAACTTGTGGCATAAGTTTATGAATCAAGACATATTAATATTAACTATCTAATAGGATATAGAAAATAATATTTTATTATTATTATTATAAACTATTACTATTTTTCTTGTATTGGTATCGTACGAAATTATTATGCGATTTAATTCTTAAATCATTAGATGAATATAACTATTGATAAGTTCTTTATCAAGAGTTTGTGTATAGGATTCCTTCTAAATTGATCTGGACCTGTAAAATAAACACACTCGCATTAAAGGGTCAAATCTTTAGTTTGGTTAAAACCCTCTGATGCCTCTATCAGAGATTATTCTCTCTTCTTTAGAGATCGTTCTATTTGTTTCTTATATTTTTTCTCAAGTTACCTTCTTTGGAGGCTGAATGTAGCACCCTTTATAGTGGATATATTGACCGTTATATGATCTTCCCCCTGTATACATGTCAGGATATCCAGCAGATGAATTGATGGTTGGTAAAGATGCGCTGACCAACTCCCCATGATTGGAGAAGTAAGTGACTAATGTTTTACCCAGCCGTTTCAGCAGAGAATAGCCAGGATAAGATTAGTCATTCTGAGTACCCTTTGACTGACATTGTTTGGTGTGATTTGTATCGTGTTCTTAACATGTGTGCTTCCTTGATTATCACATTTTAGCCTCGTATCGAGTTTCCTTTTGGATTGGGCCTAATATGCATGCTTCTCAGCATCAGTCCATAACTAATTTTATTATTCCTTATTATAATTTGAATGATAATAAACATTGTTAGAACACTCAAATCCAATCATTATTTACGGAACAAGGTAGCTAAGATAGAAAAAAAAAAAAAGTTGAAATCAGCCTAAGAAAGAAAACTAATTTTGAACTTTATTGAGTTATAATTAGACTTTAATGATCATAAATTAATAAAACCACATATTATGAAAAAAGAAACCAAGAAAAGAACTTTCTGTGTTGTATACATAACTATATTGACAAGTGCTAATGTCAAAATAAGGGAATCATATGATGGTAGCTGATAAAGAGAGGAAACCAATGTAAAGATTTGGGGGATAGTTTCATGGCATCATTTGTTGGATTTTTGCCCGTTTTAGTGTTCTTAGCTTAACTACTTTCATGCATGAAATGTCTTTAATTTCAATATGTTTTGTGAGGTATGATAAGCAATGAACGGCTAAGTTTTTTTTATATATATAAGGGAATGAGTGGCTAAGCTGAGTTGCCATCTCCCAAACACCTTATGTACGTTGTGTTTACAAATAATTACCTCAACTTTGGATTTATACTTATAGTAGGCACTAGTTAACATCATAAATTAGTGTAAAGAAAAAATCTTTTTGTTTGCTAGTTCATATACACTATTAATTGCTACTTCACACACACACAAGCACATGTATAATATATTGCTTAAGGACTTCCCCACTACTCTCTTGTGTTTTAAAAATATTTACCTATATTGGTTGTATATACCCATTCAATGAGATAGATAAAAATATATGGAGAAAAAAAGAATACTAACGTCTTTTCACCGAACAAAAAAAAAATCATATTAATTAAAATAGACAAAAATTTTCTCTCTTGTTTTGGTTGTTATAGCAACCTTTTTGTCCATGTTGGGACATGGCAATAGTCATTAGTCCAGCAATTGATTAATCACTTGTACGAGAGTAGAAATTTAAACTTTTAATTTTCTACATTATTACAAAGTAGACATCATTTATCAGACTATCACTGTTATCAATTCAATATTAACATCATAGATAGATCCTAACATAGTTTAAGTTTGACTTGTTAATTTGAGATACATTTTTTATGGCATATATCTTAATTGCATTTGGTTCTTTGTATTTGAACCTAAAGACTCACTTAAATTGAATTTTGAGCTAATGATGAATTATTACAAGTCATAAAATTGGAAGCCTATTTTGGTGCAGCAAAGTCTAGTAGGATACTGATAGCATACCCAAATCTTTTGGCTGGTAATGACAATCTTATCATTCTAACTTTATAGTATATTTTGTCTGTCTTGTAAAACATTAGAATTTGTTCAAAAAAAATAATTATTTCATTCTCACAATTATTAAATTCTCATCCTCCTAATTGTCAGCAAGCCAAGAAAAACTGGGCATGAGTTTCAATCAGACTTAAAAGTGAATTTATATGAAATAATACAATGAATGGTTAAATCAAAGTATGAATTGGACCTAAATGAAATTGTCTAGTTATTTCACCATTTCAACTTTTGGAAACCCTAATTATAGTATATAATAATTATAATTTGGACCTGATGATGATATATATAACAAGAATCTAATACCATTTATATAAATTTTCATTTTTAATTTAGATTAGACTTGGATAAAATTTATTTACAAAAAAAAATAACTATCTCAATTACCATGTTGATTTACTCTTTATATTTTTGGTAATAATCTTTTTTTATAAAAAATATTATTTATTTTCACACCTACTCCTTCCATTCTCTATTTATATGTAGTTTAAGATAATTATAGAAAACAATAAATAATCTCAATAGTAGAAAAATAAATAAATAAATATAACTAAATTACACATTTTTCAAAGATATGTAAAGTTATCCAAATACAGATAACAAGGTTAAGAATAAAATTGAAAAAAAATAATAATAATAATTAATGATAAATAAATAAACATAAAATATTTTTTTTTTTTAAAGTGACGGATATTAAGAAATGAAAAGAATATAAATTTAATTTAATTGTAAGTATATATTATATGAATGACCTAATTATTGATAAATAAAAATATTTTATATTTTATAATAAATTATTAATTTAATAACGGGTTAATATATATTATTTTATTTAATCTAAGAGTCTTATTATGTAAATACGAATACTTATGAGATTAAATTTCTTCTTCAAATGAATTTAAAATTTCAAAGAATTATAACACTTAATTTCAGGTTATATGATCTATATTTGATCATATCAAACAAATAAACTTACATATTGTGTGGAAGATGAAATGTTGATATCATTAAACTCTAAAAATAAAATAAAAAATTTAACTCTTCTGCTTATGCTAAAAACTATGAAATGGGATAGAATTTCACATAAAAGTCACTGCTCTATGTAATAATTTTTTTGTTTTATAATAAATATTTTAATTATAAAATATATAATTATTAAAATATATATATATATATATATATATATATATTTGAATCTTTATAATTTATTTATTATTTTAATTTATCTACATCATTTTATTTTTTTCATATTTTATATATCTTATTTTATATTTTTTAATATATTTATAATAAAGATATTATTATTAATTTTAATTAAATAATTAAATTAACATATATTAAAAATAAATAAATTATTTATTATGAGACAGTGAAAGTGGATATTAATCATTCATCATCAGCTATTAAAAGCAGTATCTGTTTTGTCCTCTATATAGCTGCATTATTCACAGCCTACTATATATATAGTAATGAATCATTTCCATAACAGTGTATAGATTTTTGGCTGCTGCTGTACATTTTTAATTATTTATTATTAATAATGAAAGACTTTTTTTCTTATAAAAAAATAACAGGCTCTTTTTTTTGTTTTATTGTACCATAAACAGAATTTCTTACATAACAGGTTTAATTAAATAAAATTAAAGGTTTTGTTAACTAGTGTCTTCAAGCACTTGGCACTTGTAACAATTAATGAGGCATCAAGCAAATCTTTTTTGACTTGGATCTCAAAAATTGGAGTTGAGAGAGTGCAGAGTGTTTTTACACGATAATTTTTTATATGATTTATTTTAATTATTTAAAAACTTTATAAATTTTTTTAAAAATTATATTTTAATAATATTTGATAATATTTGATGTAATGAATCTATTAATATATTTTTTTATGTTAAATAAAAATCATTTGGATAAGAAAAAATATATTAAAAATACGTTAAATTTAGATCATTAAATACCATTAAATATAATATATAAAATTTCTAATATATTTTTTCTTATTCAAATGATTTTTATTTAGTATAAAAAAATATATCAATAGATTTATTACATCAAATACTATCAAAATATAATTTTTTAAAAATTTTTAAATAACTAAAATGAGACATATGAAAAACTGTTGTGTAAAAATACACAACCTCCTCAACTCCGAAAATTGGCATGGACTGCTTGCTTTTACCTAAAAGATTTAAATGCTCTGCCTTTCCATGGCAAGAGAATGCCAAATTGATGACTTTTTGGTTCAAAGAAAATGGCTAAATTTGGCTTGCTATGAGTATAAGTAGTATTTATGGTAGGAAATTAACAATACAAAGCATGTTGGTGTGATTATTAATTTATTATTATCATTACTCTCAACAATAGCATTTATGGGAAATTAATTAAAATATGCTTTAATTTGTTTCAGTTGGATTATTAATGATATATCTCATTATTAATCCCTTGTTTAATTGCCAAGATTTACTCTATGTTTAGACAATATCTAACAAGAATCATGCAATAAAATTAATAAGGGTGTTAATGATACATACTCCAAATTAACAACTCTTTTTAAAAAATAATTTAAATGAATTAAACAAATGAGCACAGTTATTGATGAGATTTCTTTGTGAAATCAAAAAACTTCAAATCCAAATTATGAGGTGTAGCTATTCACACTCTCCTCTAATTAATTCATATTCCTCTATGTCTCACTTTAAAGTTATTTATGATTATTCATGAAAATAATTGGCTAATTATACACCCCCTTCTACTTTAGTATTTATCGTTTTAGAAATTCATCTATTTATTTTTTTTAATTATTATTTTAAATTTTTAAGATAATATTTATTATTTTTTCCTAATTTATTCTTGTAATATTTAACTAAAATATAATAATTTAATTTAAAATAAGGTTAAAAATATAATATTAAATAAATTATTTTAAATCTAATTAATAAATATTTTAATATGTGTGTAAAACTTTAAATGATAGATAAAAAAAATAGAGAAGTAACTTTTTAAGATAAGTCACTAAATTTTAGATAACCTACTTGATTTTTCTCTTTTTTTTTTTCTTTTTTAATTTTTAATCTCATTATATTATTTTCTTAATTAAAAAATTCATTAATAAACAAAAGAAATAAGTTTCTCATATCAATAAATTCAAGTATAATTTTATTTAAAATCAAATTATAAAAACTTTAAAATTTCTATATGATATTCTTAAAATTAAAAGTTTGTAATAGAGCCATAAAAAGTAATAAATAATATATACATATAGTTATTTAAAAATTATTTATTTTTCCATTAATAAATTAATTACTTTTAGATAGACAAAAATATGAATAGATATTTTATTTAAAAGAAAATTATATTAATACTAAATATAAAAATTAGACAATTAATAATAATCTAAATTTTTTTCACACAATTTTAATTTTTATTGTTTTATCTCTAAAAAATTATATTAATTTAATAAAATTAAAATATTAATCTATGTATCCTACTAATACAATTAAAGTATTATTGAAATTAAATCATTTAAAAAAATTATTATAATAAAAATAAATCAATTTGTCAATTTCATAAATAAAATTTATAAAAAATAAAAGAAATTTTCTCAATATTATTTCAAATAATTTTATAGTATAAAATAGCAAACAATAAGTTTGAAGTAAATTAAAATTAATAAAAATATATATTCCATATTATTTAAAATCTTAAATTAATATTTATTTTATATTGCGCAATATTAAATATTAAGAAATATTATAAATTTTTTAACTCCTAAAATTATCCCCTTCTCTATAACGCTACATTGATTGTTAGCTAAGAGTCTATTTTATATTTTGTCTACATGCATAGTGAATAAAACGTGAAAAACGAATATCATATTAATTCAGAGTAGTAATTAAATAATTTTTGATATTAAGTAAATTCAGTAATAATAATTAAATAATTTTTGTTATTAAGTAAAATTTTAAATTCAAATTTTATGTATGAAAAAATATATATTAATATTTTAAATTTAAATTAATCAGAGTTAGTGATTATCGGACGATTTCAAAACCTCCATATCATTTTAGTTAATTGAAGTATTGATTATCGGACGATTTCAAAACCTTCATATCACTCTAGTTGTTATCTCTAGTAGTCAATAAGAGACAATTAAATTAGTAATCAAAATGGAATTATCAAACATATCAATTTAATAGTAATTAATGATAGTGAGTGTCATTTTGAACCATCCAAGCTAGATCTTGTTCAAATCAAATTGTCATTTTCATACAAGTTGTAAATTCAACCAATAGCCATGGAAAAGTTAGGCATGAGTTGGATTGGACCTTATATCCAAATTATATGATCCTAAAAATTTTAAACACAAGTTAAATCAAAGGTCCCATATTTATATATAGGACCCAAGTGATGAAATTTTGAAATGTAAAACCCAAAAACTATATCAATGTTAATCTTGATTGCAATTTTGATAAGTTGTGAATTTATGAATTTGATTCTTAATTAAAATCAAATTAATAAAAAATTAATAAAACTTTAAAAATAACGTTATTGTTGCATATGAATTTATTATGTTAAGAGAAATTTAAAATTTAAATTCTTATATAAATAATATTAACTTTTTATATGATTTAATTAAATTTTCTTATATAATATTAAAATATTCTCATTAATCATTCTTTTTTTTAATTTAGTTTCCATATAAAATTTTTTAGAATAATTTATAAGTAATTGTATGTGCATAAAAATCCAAATATAATTGTTATTGTATTATAAAATTTTATATAATTTATAGTTTAGTACTATAGAGTTGTTTTTCAGTAAAGATTAACTATTTTTTACTTTAAGAATATATTATATATAAATTAAATATAAGTATGAAAATTAATATTTTATTTTTAATTACTAATATTTTTTATTTATTAGATATGAATCTTTTATTAATCAAATTTTAATTCATTAGCTTTTAGAAAGAATTTATCCATCTACTTGATTCAAGTTTGATACCTTTTTTTATCAAATTTATTGAATTATAAATAAGAAGAATAAATTAATAATTAATATAATTAGTAATCCTTTTTTATATTTTAGAAAATTTCTACCCCAACAATAATATATAATAATGTCTTTGTTTATATTTACCTATTCGATGACTTCCCACACGCAGTAAAAAAATAAAGCAAAACAAAAAAAAAAAAATTAAATTATAAAATAAAAAGTTAAAAGTAAAAAATTTATTTACGATTATACTTTTAAAAAAATAAATTAAAAATACGTAATTTTCTCTTCTAATTATTATTTTTACATAACAAAAAAATATTTTTTTGGACCCATCAATAAATTAATAAGAAATTAAAAAATAAAATTATTTATTTTTTTCTATTTAATAGTAAAATAATATCAAGATTATGAAATTTTCAAATACAAAGAACTTAAGACTTTTCATAATTATTGTTATATCGAACTTAAGACTTTTCATAATTATTGTGTATTTTTATTCTCTCTATGAAATATTAAATTTATGATTAAAATTAAAAAATTTTAAATTAATTAAATTTTAACCATAAATTTTAAAATATTATTTTTAATAATTACTTCAAAATACTCACATATTGGGTAAGTTTTGGATATACAATCCTTATTCTAATTGGACTTTGCTGCCAAAAATTTTGCTGGTCCAAATCGTTCAGATGTTATGGTCTTGGTATATTGCCATGTCCTGAGTCCCAACTCCCTTCAATAAAAAAATAAATTATTTCATTATTTTTATTGGAAATAATGACCTTAATGGTATTAATTAATTTAAAAATTGGACCAGAAAAATTTAATGGGCAATAAATAAAAGTCACAGTCACACGTGCTGCTCATATCGTCCTAAAATTTCCAGCCAGGAAGCTACAGGCTGCATGAAGGAAGGCCTTGGGAAGTCGAAGAATTGTGTAAAAAACACAGTAATTTTTATTGTGTTATTTTTTAAATTTCAAAAAAAATTTATAAAAATTATGATATTAGAATATTTATTGTAATAAATATAATGAAATATTTTTTTATATAAAATAAAAAAATAAATGAATCTAAAAATATATATTAGAGATATGTTAAATATAAATTATTATATTTTAACGGTATAAAATTAATATATTTATATTATATTTTTCGAATTCATTTAATTTTTATTTCGTATAAAAAATATATCTTTAAATTCCTTATAAAAAATGTATAATAATATAAATTTTAAAATTTTTGACAAAAAATTTTTAGATTCTAAAAAATTAACACAGTAACGACTATTATATTTTTTAAAAATTTTTTATAAAAATTTTTTGAATTCTGTATTATTATATTTTTGATACAGTAATTCTTCAGCCCGCTATTGGGTGGGTTTAAATATCCTTTGTCCAGTCAAATCAATTGGGTCTATTGATTGTTTTGAAATTTTAAGAATTGATGTTTTGAAATTATTAAATAAATGCACAAAATTAAAATTTCAAATCTCAACTATTCCTTCCACCTAAAATTTATGATATACAAGCAAACAGCAATTGCTCCACTTAAAATTGAAGCAATTAATAGGAAAGCATGCAAAATTCAGATACTGTCCAAAACTCTGCAAGTCATGACAAGAGATTCATAATCATAATCCCAATTCACGCAACCAACCATTAGCTTAGCCAAATAGTGAAAAAGGAAGAGCATTAGTTATTGTTAGGGACCTAAATTGCCCAAATTTTGACAGATTTTATAAAATTTAAATTTAATTTATTTAAAAATAAAAATATTTATTCCATCACTTATTTATTTTCAACGTGACGGATAATAAAATAAAATAAAAAGAATAATATTTATTTTTAATTTTTAATTTTAAAAAAATATATTTTTAATATATATATATATATATATATATATATATATATATATATATATATATATATAATTGAATCGAATATAGAGTTTGGTTATATATTACTCATAACTGATCTGAATACAACTCAAATTAAAATTAAAAAATACATTATGTCTCATTTATTAAATGAGCGGATATTACTCTTTTCGAATTGAGTATTTAATAAAACGAATAAAATTTATCATCCTTAGTTATTGTGGCCCGCCATATAAATATATGTCAAATAATATAATTTAACAATTAATATCAAGACAAAATAAATTTATTAATCAAATATGTAATTGTGGGAATTTACCTAAAATATGATGTAAATTTTTTGATTTATGTTTTTATAAGAGTGGAGATGTAAGTATTTCTCTCTTGTAAGTGGAGATGGAAATGTATTTTTCGTTCTACAAGAATCTTCGTTTTTATCACATAGAGACTTGATATTATAATTACATAAATATATCTAATATAATTATTTAATTATCCTTATATATATATATATATATATATATATATTATGATTTTTATAAAAATAAGAAAGTGAAAAGTTTAATTTTATTTTATTAATTATATAATATTTTAAAATATTTTATTAAATAATATTGTATAATATTTTTAATATATTAGACGTATTTATATTTTGATTATATTTAATTGATATTTTGTATATCTAAATTTTATTAATATTTTTTAAATAAGTTTGTTATTATTTTTAGTTATTATTCCTTTAAAGATAAAGATTTCCCATTAAAGTAAGAATGGGGATAGGATGGCTCCCCCACCCCATCCGACCCGTTGCCATCGTAGTCACAAAATCAAACCATTTAGCTAGCTAGGCATATGTTATGGCTTATGAATATCTTTTACTTCAATTTTCTTCTCCATCTTGAATCATTAGGCTTGTTACAACATTCTTTGTCGTAATGTAGGCCCAGAAAAATATTAAATATTGGGTAGGTTTTTTTTTTTTATGCTGGCCCCCGACAAATGATTGCTATATGGTAAACATTCATGCATATAAATAATTCCTTTCTATTTCAAGTGGTTCAAATTTATTGCATATACTCTCAACGTTCAGAAATAAAATAAAAATAAAAATAAAAATATTATGATAATAAAATAAATTTATTTAAAAAATATAAAAATATTAAATAAATATATATTTTAATTAGAAATAATTAAAATTTATTATAATATCATTTAAAAAAAATAGTGAAATTAGAAAAAAAAAAAAGGAAAATTGAAAAGAAAATAGAAGAAAATGAAGAAAAAAGAAAAAAGAAAAAAGTGAAAAATAATGAGATTAAATAGTATTTTATTAGAGACTAAAAAATTGATTTTTCAAAATAGAATAACTATTTTATTTAGTTTAATAAATTTTAGGAATTAAATATTAATTTATTTAAAAAAAATTAAAAATTAAGCAGAAAAAATAAAAAAAAAAGTGAAAAAATAATTAAATAATACTTTATTAAAACTAAAGAGTTAATTTTTCAAAATAAAATAATTATTTTATTAATTTTAATAAATTTCAAGAACTAAATAATAATTTATCATATAAATTTAAAAAATCAAAGGAGCATTTGCCATTTACCTTAATATGAATCTGTTTATGGATATATATATATATATATATATATTAAAACTAAAACATAAAATTCACCAAATTTTTATTTTTTATAAATTTTTAATATTTTTATGTAATTTAAGATATTTAAAATAATTAAAATTACATATGAAATAACTAATAATATTTAATATGAAAATTTTAGATATTTTAATTTATTTTATATAAAAACTTTATTTAAATAAATTATGTGGAGAAAAAATAAATAACACTATAAAAAGATAATAAACAAATAAGTACGATATAATAATTTTGATATAGTTTAGTTATTTTTATTTTTATATTATTTCATAATTTTTATATTGAATATTATTATTGATGATAAGAATTTTTATATTATAAAAATAAAGATATTGACAAAAGATGGATTCAGAAATTTATTACAATAATAATTATTATCATTTATATATATATTATTTTTATTTTTATTTTTATTTTTATTTTACAGTTTTAAAATTAAAAATTTTAATATAAAATTTAATAATTTATTTCTTTACAAATTTATTAATTAATTCTTTAACAATATATATATATATATATATATATATATATATATATATATATATATATATATATATATATATATATATATATATATATATATTTTTATATATTTTTTTTATTTTGAAATATATAGATGTATTAAAAAATTATTCGCACTCGCGCTAGATCGTGGGGG